>WURS02381901.1:0-17294 GCA_011762765.2 Rhinocypha anisoptera
CAAGGGGGGGGGAGGGGGGGGCAGAGGGAGAGGGGGGGGAGAGGGGGGAGGAAAAAAAGAAGAGGGGGCGAGGAGAAACAAAAGGGGAAGGGGGAAGGGGGGGGGGGGGGGGGGGGGGCGGAGAAGTTAGGGCGGTCGAGGGAAGGAAGTCTTCGGAAGATAATGTCACCATCATAGAAATATGATGACTGGAGAGGAGAGGGGAAGGCATACTAGATCACGTGAATAAGTTCATGCGACACTATAAATAGTAGAAGCCCGTCCTCCGTCTCTTGAAGAATGCTGGACGAAAACATGGAAGATTGGAACCGACCAATCAGGAGAAACCCTTTCCCTACCACGGGCGTTAATAGACGCTACAGACAGGAATAATTCCTAAGTGGGGTCCGCAGCGGAAATGTTATGGTTTTATTTATTCTATTCTATGCTATATTTTTTTAAATTGTACTTGTTGCTTCTGGGAAATAAACCATTTGAATCTGCCTCCCTACTAACCCGAATAGGCCGTGGCCTAAGCGGAATTCATTCTGCGTGTCATATCATCATAGTGTCTTCATATACAGTATGTATGTCAAGAGGCAAAAAAGTCTATTCAAACCTAAACCCTGACCCCCCAGTCCCCCCAGCTTGCAAAGGCTCATTACCCTGAAACTTAAGAAGCCACCCGAAGAGAAGCAATCCTAAAACTGGGTTCCATGGTTTATTGTTACTTAGATAACTACACTTGGTAGAAGCACACAAGAAACATAGAACACAAATAAAAGAACACTTACACTTAGATCCGAATTCTCCGTGGTCGAGGCACACCTTTTTCTTAGGGATTGAGGAAGAAGAAGAAAAAGGTGTGCTTCGGCCACCGAAACTTCGGATCCAAGTGTAATTGTTCTTTTATTTGCGTTCTTTGCTTCTACAATAAAATTATATATAAATATATATATGTGATTTTGTTGTCTCTTCTGTGGCCGAGAAGTAACATATACGATATATATATATATATGGCGGTGAGAGGGTGATGGGTGGCTCTTGTGTGCTTTGACTGAATGAAGGATAAAAACGCGCCCGATCCTCCCGCCCCCTTTACCACCCGCAAGAGAGAGAGAGAGAGAGAGGGCTCGTTCACTCAAGTCACTATACTCCTTCATGGCTCCTCCCCCACTCCACCCAAAGTAATAATTTTACTGGCGGCCGACGACGCCGCGTGATCGTTCCATAAAGAAATCACAGCGCGCCCAAGCAATTTCACATCACGGTGAAGTTGGGAAGACACCAAGGAGTTCGTAACCCGCGCCGTCGAGGTTCCTGCGATGGCCACTGGAAACGGATAAGACTTTTCGAGAAGATCCTAATTGGAGAAAAACTATGTACACACACACAGACACTTAATACATTATAGAAATTTGGGAAAGGGTTAGGGACACATTAAATTACGTGAACGCAAATGGTGGGGAGATGACTTTTCCCAATAGAAAACGTAATTGCCGAATATGGTACACATTTTTCAATATGACGATATTTCCCAATGTTTTTCCACCAATACCCACTTTTCCCAAACTATTATTTTCCAAATTTCGGCTTATAATTTTATTTTCAGTTTCATTTCAAACTATCACGTTCAAAATTTTAGTGAAAGTTACCGAGGCAAACAACAAAGATTACCCAACCCAACCCGAAAATAAGAAAGAATGTTTTATGTAGTGAGGAAATACGATAAATATTTGGAGACGGAAGGCATTTTAAATCGCTTCCGAGCAATAGGCCATAGCATTCAATTTTATTTCTTTTGTAAATTGTAAATGTAATAAGTATTGGGAAAATTATTATGAAAAAATGTACATTGTGAGTTTTAATACATGGGAAAAGAATGTCTTGAAAATTATATATCCGGGAAAAATGTGCATTGGGAATTTCGGACTGAGAGTTTTGGATTGGGAGATATGGGTTAAGAAATTAAACTATATACCGTGTTTTCCAAGTCCGGGAGTCGAACCTCGGAGCTCCTGCTTGTTGGAAAGGTGCCCGGAACCGCTAAGCTCTCCTGATAACTTAGGATCACCTGGCCCTGAAGGCTGGAGGTTTCCCAGTTCGATTCCTGGTCTTGTCGAATATTTTTCCTGTTTAGAAACGGCTTCTTCCAACATCATCGCCATTTGCGTTCGCCTCCTTTTATGTGTTTCCATCCCTTTCCCATTCCTTAAAAAATCATTATGATTTCACCGCTTGCCAGTAGTTAAATGTGTTCATCACCATGATCATGGGAAAAAAGTGAGGTGGTTTCCCATTGCCTTCCTCAATAGTGTTTTTAACATCGTCACTTGGGATCAGACGGCTTTGCACCCGCCTCTCTGAGAGATAGGCGTTGAGTGGACTACCTTTCGTGGCTCCTACCCTTCGATCTATCTGACACGGGTGACCCATATAATCATTGCTCCATTCTGTGAATTTCTACGGGTCATTGGAACGCTCAATCCCTTCCACCACGGCAAGGTCGTAATTGGTAGAGACAGGAATAGAATGGGGATTCTAGATGTAATTATGGCATGTGAGATGCATGAAAATATGAAATTGGCGGACGGGGTTCGGATTTTTAGTAATACGTAATGCAAGACCTATCTTAACCAGTGGATTACCAATCTTCGTTATGTAATATTAATATTTAACTTGAGTCAATTAGGAGAACGTTAATCCATATTGCAGTTGGAAGTGAGTCTTTTCTATTGCTCCCAGAATTTCTTATTTCTTTACGAATCACCTTGTGCTCATTGTTGCTTCATATAGAGTAATGTGGGCGGATATATTATCGCTTTCCAAGTCAAATGATCGTATAATCTTTAAATGCTTATTGAATGTTGGAATTTAACATAAAAAAATGTGATACTAGGAATATTGAGGATTGATTTTTTTGAAGGTTGGTGCAGAAGATGGAATGCTGGCTAAGTGCACTAAAGTTAATGGAGACAATAACGAATAATTGAAATTCGATTCCCAGAAGAGGACAAATAAAAATGTTGAAGATCTGGAAAGGAAGTAAGCTTATGGAAGAATGTTCACGCTTTACGAAGTTGATCGTAATTCCGCGAAAGAGAGCGTTTTGCTTTTCAGGAATATGGAATCGACTTCCAATCGGTGTGATGCTATTAAGATAGTAAATTCGTTAAATCTTAAAGGAAACAGAAAAAAAGTGATGATATGGTAACACTTTAGGACAACATTTACAACTGCGTTGAAAGTCTGTTAACAGATTCGTTAACCTTGGTCTCAGAATCGATCATTTGAATGATAGCTGAGCAAGAATCTTCGGAAGTAATAAGTTGCCGGGGGCGGAGTGGGGTGACCCATTTCCTTTCTAATTGATCGATCACCTTTTGTTACTTCCTGATGCAATGAATATTTGATATACGCCTGCCTACCGGAATAAAGTCGGTAAGCGTGTTGTCGTTCGAACAGGGTGACTCCCAGAACTTAGTATGATCACTACGATTGTAAAGTGTAAAATTTTTAAAAAACTTGGAGCATGGATTTTCTTTCAAAATTCTCCTGTGCCGCTCTGACTTCAGTTTTATATTTAAATTTCTGTGAATATCTGAATAGCATTCGATAGATTCGCTCACTTTTATACGAGGCAAGGAGTAGTGGGTATATCTTTATTCATCCTTGTTTCACAAGTAATTTGCCGACTTAGACGTCGTTCTGCAAAGCAATGGTTTCATGACGACTCAAGCGAAAACCGGAGTGATGTAATTTTCTTCGCTACATATGCGACACTCGCTAAGCCATCTCTGGTTGGCGTTATGTTTTTGTCGACGAGAGAGTCTTAAACACGACCAGCTTTCCTCTCCTCTCCCATACGAATAGTCGGCCGCACGTTGCTCTTGCGCTCCTTAATGCCTGCTACCTCGGTTGTGCCAAGAAACCTTTTCTTTTTTTTCGCCGCCGACGAACTAAAGCTCAGCGTACTCGAGGAAGTCCTTCGAGACGAGGAACAAAAGGAATCTTTTATTTTTCTCGGTCACAATAAAACCTGGATGCTTGAACACATTTTCAAGCTCCTTCCTTTGCGTTTCAGGCACTATGCTAAAATGCTGTCTAGCTCCTCTCGAGGGGCATTTTTTCAAGGGGAAGAAATTTGCGGGAGTGGCGCGCTGTGTTTAATGCGCGACGTGAAAAATCTAATCCCCCAATCGGCAAGGATTGAAAGAAACCCGAGTGAAATCTTTTCGCCTCGTTGCTCCGTCTCTACATAAACGTTTGTTTGTGCCCTTGAAGTCCTTAGGTTGTATTCAACAGTTCTTGGAGAACGAACAAGACATTACTAACTCTCATTTCCCCCTCCATTATTGAGGATGGGATTGGAGAATATCGCTTCCCGCGAGGATTTGATTTAATTGTTAATGAATTTCCTGTCACGCCAACAATACGACGAGTAGGTTTGGGATCAATATTGGATTCAGCCTGCCATCAAAGTTTGAAATCTGACTCTGGGGAAATACCAACATTCAGCACTGAATCATGCATTAAATCAGGACATTAAATAATCTAAAATGAAAATCTTAACCCTCGGGACATGGGATAATCTGAAATATATCGCCTCACTTCATTAAGGGGAAGTATATGATGTTAATGACATATGTTGCCATAGTGTTTTGTGAGATGAGAAACTCACGAAATCCGTCAAACTCAATTACATAACTCACGAAAAAACAATATCAGTCGAGATATAATTACTGCTTCTAGCTGAATTGGTAAATATGTATAAATATACACGAGCACACGCACATATAAAAAGAAACACTTAAAAGACCCACATTGGGAAGAAATATTTCGGGATTTATTTGCCCCTTCGTCGGTCTGGGAGAATGACTGATGAAGGATCATCAGCCTTCAGTACCTTCAGAAGGTCCTTCATCAGCCATTTCCCCCAGTCTGATGAAGGGGCAAGCAAACCGCGAAAATTTCTTCCCAACGTGACTATTTTAAGTGTTTCTTTTTTTATGTGTTTGTATAATTGTGTGCTTGTGTTCGTGTTGCTGCTCGTCTGAGTTTTCTTGAATTATATATATATATATATATAATACTTCAGTTGTGACTATGAAACCCACACTTCTGTTGAGGAGATCAACTTCAGAGAAGCTCGTACTAGCTCCTGGTTATATATATTTGCAGTACGCGTATTTTTTTGTCGATTTAATGAAATTATGTTTACGTTTAGCCAAAATTAGCATTAATAATACATTGTATGTTCGTCTCTCTATTGCCGCCTAATCTTTTTTCTGAGAATCAACATATATATCGACATATATAACATATATACGTATATAGATTTCATAAAAACCTGCCTGTGTTTATACAGTCCATCCCACCATTATCACTTCACGTGTGTGAGTTGTCTTAAGAACATATACATATTTTTCCCCTCTCGATTGCAATAATATGCCTTAACCGATGACGTTCTTTACTTCGTGGCGTTCATTCACAGCGGACTAAGTCATCATGCAAGAAGAATTATTAGGCCCCTTGCGCAGTATGTTCTCATGTGAATGTCTCGGGAGTGCTCACACAGACACATAATAACGGTCGTGAAGAGAGATAGAGAGAGAGAGTGGGTTGGGGGAGAGGGGCAATGGGGAATAACCTTATACTAATGCGAGCAGCACGTGCCGGTCTCTCAGATTTCCACTCCTCCCTCCCACCATACACATCCAATACCCCCCCTCCTTCCCAACTAATCAGCGGAGGGAGTTCGCGTCCGCTAATCGCATTTCATTCGACCTCGTTTTCCATTCCCATATTCCTCCTCTCACTCTCCAAACTCCGACCGCCGGTCCTCCTCTCCTTCTCTCTGCGCACACCACCTAAACTCACCCCTCCCTCCCTCCTCCACTCCTCTTCGGTGGTTAGGAATTTTGAGCAATGATCTGCTCCTTCCCCTCCATGGGACCCGTAACGGTTTTCGCGATAAATCCATATGGGTTTTGTTTCTGTGTGTGTTTGTGTGAGTGACAGAGTGTCTGTATCAAATCGTGGAGTTTTTTTTCGTACCCTCTGACTCGACAGAGCGATTACTATTTCATTCCCCCACCCCGCCTTGCTCCTGCTCTTCCTCCTTCACCCCTTCCCCTGTCCCCACTCTGAATGTTCCCACCCTGTGTCAAACGCACACGAATAAAAGAAATTGAAAGCCTCCTGAGAGTAGGGGGGGGGGGGGGAGGGGAGTAGTGAGTTCCAAAGCGGTGATCGTAAATACTTGCAGCGTCCTACTTTATTTTTTTTTGGTACGAGAGTTTAAAAAATATAAATTCGTCGAAAGGACGTATGTGTGGTCATGGTGCCCGTCCGAAAGAGAGAGGGTGCGTTGATAAAACTTTTGCAGTTTTTTCTCTCATGAAACTTCCCGCCTTCTCCATTATGTGAAACTATTTTCGATGACAATTTTTGTTATCCATGACGAATCCTATCTTCGCCAAAGTTTTCTACTCCTCAGATTATTCTTTTTAATGGTCAAAACGAGGCCAAAATGCATGTTGAATTTGCAAATCCAAGAGTTTTAAACAATATTTTGTTACGACGATTTATATTTCCTATAGGTATGATGGCTGATTTTTGCGAATAGGCAAAAAGTTTGCCGAAGAGCCATCGAAAGGGAATAGCGTGACTATAACTATGATGAGAGGTAAACTGAAAGGACAGATATTAAGGCATGCAAGATTGTGAAAGTAGAGGAAAGGCGTTTCAGATGGAATGACAGGTGCTAAGAAGTACGAATATTTGAAGAGGGGTTTATTTCAAGGCGGGGATCGGTTGTTCTAATTAGAAGTTCATCAAAACCTTCCTCCACCGGTATATTATCCATCATCATTGTGATAGTTCATATGAACTGTCTTGATCGGCAGGGAAATATTGGAATTAACTACTCCACACATCCATAATGATTTCGATTTACCATCATACCCAACATGCGGTTTTTTTACACTCCTTTTCTTCCACGTCCCACTTTGTGATCCCTGAACAATGTAGAGCGTGCAATTATTGTACGCAATGCAGCTGACGAAGGAGAAGGAGGGTTCGAGGGGGAGAGTTTATGGCGCCTAAAAAACTGGAACAACCCGATTAAGGGAGTCAAGCCCGACAGCAAAAACCAGGTCCCAGTGGAATGGGGGTTAATTAACTGGCCAGTAACCAACTATTGTAAAAAATTCAAGATACTTGTACTACGACTAAAGCCTCGAAATCTACCCAAGAAGAGATGGGTACAGTAAAAGGATAAAACTGCCAATTAAATGGAAATAAAAGATGAATCAAACCCTAAATTTGGTGTTAGAAGATACTTAAACGAATTATTTTCTAAATAAAAAGATTCATATGATGAAAAAACTAGTTTTTTTTAATTCTCAGAAAACATTTGAGATATTTTGCCTATTTGATGATTGATAGACACTACCGCATTCTAATTTTAAATTATTATGCCACTTTAAAAATTTGCACTTATTTATAATTTTGGTAAAATATTCTTTATACCAGATTTACCAAATATCATAAATATCATTACGTTTAATAGAGTTCGGAAGTAAAATAGTTGTGTGATTGGATGTTCATATCATGGAATGGAAATGTCTTAAGATATTTTCATCCTCTGTTGTCTCTCTTGTATGTACGATTGAAATGATCTATGAATCATATTACGAATCTTTTTGGTCTTCTGGAACACATTTGTACAGTATGAAAAAATTATGCTCCTTGCATTGCGTCTCTATTTCATGTTGGCCAATTTTTCAGTCATTCTATTTTATACTTTCGTAAATTATTTTTCTTTTGTATTGTTAGATAGACACCGAGAAAAACGTTAATTTTATGAGGTTTATATTCCAGCTACAGCAGTTGTGAATGTTATTGTAATCATTGGAGCACCAGATTTGACTCATCTCAATGATTCCCAAAGGGATTTATTGAAGCCAACCTATGTCTATGACCGCTTGTGGGAAATGTCTATAAAATTTTCTCACTTCATTAAAATTGAAAAAAATATTTATTTTTTGATAGACTGCTTTAGATTAGCTGATGCAATTAAACTACTTACTTCTTTCTCTCTTCCATTCACAGTTGATGCCCAAGGCGATTCGCTCTCTCCTGTGGGACTTCGGATACCCCTGCCTCACCTCAGCATTCTGTCTCATCCAGCTAGCTTTCCTCCACCTCACGCAGGTAAGGGCTCTTTCCCTCTTTTCGGTAGGTCCATTCTCCTCACTTTTTTTTCGATACTTGAAAATTTCACGGGACACGGACGTTAGTGACAAGCGATGACATTTATCGCATCGAAGAATCTTCGATTCGTTTCCGGGTGTTAAAATCAGAACAGTTCCTCAGTATTTTATCCGTTCATTGCTACTATTATCTTCATAAATATCTATGATTTGCCTACCGCGAAATATCCATGATTTATAAACAAAATTTTTCATGTGATTAATGAGATAGTCTGCTACAGATGGCCGGCAAGGGGGGAGGGAGGATCCCATTAGAACCATTTATCACAAAAACATTGAACAAAAAGATGGAAAGTAAGGTAAAAAAAAGGTGAAAAGAGATTATAATGCAGCATTATAACCTCTTTTCAGGTTTATAATTGCTGATGGTACGCCATGAGTCAATCAGGCGATATTGGATCAGGAGAGGTGGAGCTGCGTCGTTATTGCAAGACAAACTGCTTTATAGCTTGTTATTTTCTACAAGAGATGAAATATGCTCTTCTAATGTTTTACTTGTGGAACGTAATTAACCAATTATTCTTGAACCATCTTCCCCTTATTCATATTATATAAGAGTTGATTTTTTCCCTCGCAGCAATTATTCTGTAAGGGTTTGTGGACGAAATAGGGCATTGCCCATTACACTTATCCGAAATAGGGCATTATCCACATATTAGTATTCATGTGAGAGAAAGTTCACAAAAATAAGATCAAGTGACTAAATGGAATGAGGTAATATATGTGGTAACTATGGCAGAAGATTAGTGTATATATTTGAAATACCTATGTATATTATTTGAAATCATATGTCAAAATGTTTACTTTGTCATAAATCATTATTTAATATAAACAAATTTAAAATGCATTAATGTTATATATTATTGATTTATTTTATGTATTCAATTTTATCTTAAAATGTTCGCATCTGAATTTTAAAATGTAATATATATATATGTGTGTGTATGTGTGTATAAATGGATTTATTTTTCAATATATAAACTTTTATCTTTATATTTTGATATCTGAATTGTATAAAAATGAATGTTTTGAAGCTAGCTTTAATTACAATTTAACTCAGTTTAATGTGACTATTTGGTTCAGAGTTACGACAAGGCTATCTCATACATCATTCATTAAGAACTTGTGGATTAATACCGTTTGTACGTGTTTATTCGTGCATACTGTATGACTGCGTAAGAAGACAAACTAAAGCAACTACATATTGTATTATTTTAGTATTATCACTCAAAGTTATTTGTAAGTACAATATTATTAAATTTAATATATATTTAGAGTGAAATAGAATACCTTAGTCATTTTAATAAAAAAAATTCATCAGAGCATGCCGTTAAAATATTTATTTTTGTGAAGTTTTTCCCCACTTTAATGTTGAGAGGCACTTCAGCAATACATGTACGTGTATGATTGTTTAAGTTAGGTTGAATGAGGTGGTATATTCATGCAATGCAGGTAGTATTTAGGATGGTCATTACGCGTGTATTATTTCTCAGGGAAAGTCATGCCAAACTATGCCAAAATTTTCAAACTATGCCAAAATTTTCAAACTATGCCAAAATTTTCAAACTATTTAAAATATTAACCCTCTAATTACACTTTCAAGTATTTCCATTAACGCATTTCTTCCATTTCACCCTCTTTTATACTCGTGGGATTCCTTCACCCATCGGCTGCCATGATGGGCAATGTTATCACTCCTGGTTCCTGATTGGTTCACCTTTCAGTCGGGTCAACTGGTCCCTCAACATCGCCTCTGCCAACTTTCTCCCTCTACAACCGTCTATATTGTTTCTCCGTGGACTCGGGCAAAAAAATACGTGGTGAGTAATTTATCGAAGTGCAATTGATAAAATAAGTTTCATGGTTTCAGGCCTTACTTTATGGAATTATTCAACAATGGAGGAGAAATAAATGAGCTTCGTAAATTTCCTCAAATAACAGTTATTTCACGGCCCAGGTTTCGTCACCTAGTTTCATCTTCAGCTCTGAAGGTCGTGAAACCAGGGTCGTGAAGTAAATTTGTTTAGTAAAATTTACTAATTACATTTATTTATCTTCTACATTTGGTAAAGTTGTATCACATCCCTTGTATTATTCATTCCTTGCTAATATAGATTTTATCCTTTGATATAATCATCTGTAAACGCCATTTTACGCTATAATGCTTGATCACCCTGGATGATCTCGTGAATGATGCATCGGCCAAGTTTGATATGTTAACATGTAGATAACGCTTCAGAGATTACAGAGCACACCAATTGTCATTAATTAAAAATACACAAATATACATCCCATGCTCTTGTCATTCACGGAAATATCGTATTTCACGATATCATTCAAGAGGATGATGGATCGTGCAGAACGGCCTTAAGTGACATGCTATTTACCGCTCTCGGTATCTCTGTTTATATATCATACCAAAGAATTAAACTTTTACCCCCATTTTCTCCAGCAACCAAAAATAACTTAAACAAGCTTAAATAAAATAATTTGAAAAATGAAACTACTGACAGCAGCAAGAATGGCTGCGGGTCCTCCCTTAAACTATACGAAAACGACCTGGGTTAAAAATATTGGTTATTTCAAGTGGAAATAATTATTGGAGAATGAATACCGTTTGCGTCTCTTTGTATCTGCCATTGTGAGAAATATCGTCACTCTCCCTTAAGCCCTCTTTCCTTCTTCTTTTTTCCAAGATTATTTATTTTCAACTTGATTTGATGAATAATATCTACTTTCTGCTCACTGAAACGAGAACTCCAATTCAACATTTTGTAACAGATTAAGTTTTTGTGATGCGATATTTTATTTTCAATATTTTATGCAAGGACGTGTAATGAGCCATAATTATTTCTTATTTAAAATCTAAGAATTAGCATGTTGCATTATTCAGTCTTCTTTAGTAAATTTTGTTGCTGAAATTTAGTTTCCTGTGAATTAAAAGAAATCAATATTTATACCGTTCGTCCTATCCCTCTTGGTGCAATCTGCGTGATTTTTAGAGTAGGATCATATTATTGACATGCAAGAATTTCCCTAGAAAGGTCGCTGGTAAGAACTACTCTAACAAACACATTGAAATTGATATACACGATGGAATGCATTTGAAATTTAATTAATTCACCTAGCATTCCAATATTTCAGCATAGCTATCGTAAGGTAGAATTTAATCATGCAACTTGCGGTAACTTACACGATTCAGCAATTCCATCGAAGGGAATTTCTGCTCAATTTTCTATGAAGGGAAGAGAATGATACAAAGAGGCTTTTAATATACCGATGGATTTGGAGTAGAATAGTGTAATTACTAGGAACGGAAAGAAAAATAAACAATCAGATATTGTGTGATTCAGATGTGAGATTGTGAGTCAGATGTGATTTGAGAGGGTTTTTTAAAAAGAGATTTCAAGGAGACAGGTAAAGTGTACGGTAGAACTATTAAAAAATATACAACTGGGTGTTAATAGCCATGCAGTAGGGTAGGACTCCGGTTAAGAGAGCCTGAGTGAGAAAAGTAATAGATATTTAAGAAGGGATGAGGAAGGTGGTAAAAAAGTGGTTATTTCAACGGTGAAATCAATTAGTTTACTAAGGATTTCTACCTCCTAGGAAAACCTCTCGAATGTGTGCAATGGTGCATCAGAAGTATTTATGGCGCACGTTTCTAATGGAACCTGTAACTATCCCATTGCACAGCCAAACTCAAATGTCTGTTTTATACACTTTTGCGTTAAAATTGGCCATGAGAATATATTTCGCTAGATCGGTGCTCGGTACATTCGTTATAGGTGACGCCGATCGACATCACCATTATCCTATTTAGGGAGCGGGGTGACGCCAATTTGTATTTGATGCCCGTATGCATTTAGGAATAAATTGGTTGCCTTCTCCGACGGAAATTTCAAAACATTTTTTCCTAACCGAATGTGTTAACCACCAAGTCATTGAATCTCCACGCGTGATCATTGTTCAAATACCTTTTTTGCTTACGGATATTACTGAGCATCATATTCCTCGAAGTGGTTCCCTTGGGATTTCATTTCCAGGCGCACTTCTTTTGAGCGAAAAATTTTCGTTTTCTCTCCCACTACGTGTCTTTTCTGGCACGATTTCCATTCGGAGTATCATCGTACGTACACTGTCTATAAAAGTCTACTTAGCGCAAACACCGGAGACTCTCCTCATGCAGGGAGAAGTTCCTCGGTGACATAACAGTTGGTATTACCTATTTGCGACTGGGATAGATCAGGCTCAAGTCAAATGGTTTTATTCTGTGATGAATTTCACTGCATCATTGGTACAATATAACGCGATTCAGGCACAAAACATTAGTTTTCATATACTTTTCTGTTAAAATTAAGCCAATGCATTTGATAGAAGCTTTCTTCACTGAAATTTCAAATCAAACATTCGCCCGAATCAGAATTCTCTTTTCGGTTCTCTCCCATGAAATCGTTTATATTCCTTTCCGGATTAATCACATCTTTATCGTAAAAGTAAGTACCTCTTCTATGATCTCTTCTCGCTTCATTTAGTTACTACTCTTTCTCCCAATTGTGCGCGAGGGATCGTATTTGTTCTCAATTGAATTTCCGTCGTCTGAACGAGACAAAGAATCGCAGACGATCGCGATTAAAACAGTCCACGCTTCCAATTATGGATGAGGCATATTGATTTATTTTTCCTGGCCACTGAAACACTATATATAGAATCACGAATGAAATATTATTTTTGCAAAGAGGATTAAAGGCTCAATGTCCGAAATATACTTTTGTGGCGATCGGTCGAAAGAGAGTGGGAGAGAGAGAGAGAGAAAGAGATGACTTTCAGCGCGTTGACAGCATAGCGATGCCGAGGTTTAACTCGTAATACTTAGTGCGAAATTTTTCATTGAATTCCCTCCCACTCTACTTCGGTTACTACTGGGTTTTCAATTCAGCGGATTGTATCCACAGGCATATTGAGGTGTCACTCGCGTGTGAATTTAGCCGAACGGCGGGACTCATTCAAGGAATTGATTAAATTAAAGTTCCCCCATCAGGGCGTAATATTCGTTTTTCGTTCTGCCTGCCACAAATGTAAATCCACTGCAGTCAAGGACATTAGGAGGATATTTTCCGCCCGTTTTGGGAAAGGAGAGGGTATTAGGATCATACGGACATTAATCCGTCTGGTCCTTCGGCATCAATTCGTATGACGGACGTGTTGGGTGGGGATCTATTTTTTATCAACGGTCCGCCATATTGACAAAATGATCGTAAAGATGATCTAGTGCAAAAAATATATCCGTTCCTTCCGGAATAAAAAATCGTTTAGATCTGGGGGCCGCTAGAAGGAAATGATTGACATCAATCACATGCAATTCCGTTTGCCGAAGTTCTTGTTATAAAAAGAGGCCACTTGAACTATATCCCCTCTCCAAGGAGTGAAGTTTTGTAAGTAATGACAAAGGTGTTATCTGTTACGTCTGAAGTCTATTTTTAACAGAATAAACGATAAAACGTCCATCATTGACGAATTCGTTATAAATATTTTTTTAATCCGTCAAGTATTCGGTAAACCGATGGCTCTTCGTGCCTTCGATTGAACATGTCTTTGGACGAAGAGAAAATTTGATGATACCAGAATAGAAAAACGGAGAGGTGTGGGATTCGTGTTGTGCGATTAAAAAAAAGTGCCATATTCGTTCACGGGTGGAAGAACGATTCCCGATTATTTTGAATCGCTTATTGTGATCCGATTCTGATTCGATTCGTTTCCTTTCCGATTCGTTCCAGTTCACATTCCGATTCAATTACGATTTCGATTCAGTTACGATTCCAATTAGAATCGATTCACATGATGCGATTCGAATCGATTTAGAGGATCCGATATTTCGATTGAATCGATTCACACATTACGAGTCGAGTCGATTTGGTCGAATCGATTCATTCCTTGAAACCACCCGTCTTTACTTTAAACACATCGATAGATGCCAAACTATCATAATTCAAAGAATTGATTGAAAAAATAACCGATGCCACGTACGCCGGTGGCAGTAAGAGGCGTTGGAAAATTAGTTGCATGTCCACACCATAGGAAGCCGTTTGGATAGCATTTGATAGTGGATGGTCTTCCTCGAGAAAGAGGGAGAGAGAGCGGACTCGAAAAGACGAGAGGGAGGAGGATAGAGCCGCCTCGGCACTTTCTTTAACCGCTTCGATAAAGAGAACCCCGTATTCGTGGGTTCCCTTTCTGAAATTTGCAGAGAGGAGAGGGTTAAGGGCTATTGGGGAGGAAGGGGGCCTTTCTCACCCGTAGTGCATTCCTTTTCCCCTTTCAAAGTGGCTATCAAGCGATTGCCTACTAACGGATTTATGATACGAGCCGCCGGTGCTTCGCTTTTCGACTGTAACGCGACGACGCTGATCTCTCTCTCTCTCTCTCTCTCTCTCTTAAAGTGGAGTAAAAATTTCGAGCATGAATGGATGAGTACCATTTCTGAAATTCGGGGGGTAGCTATGAAACCGAAAAAAAAAGAATTTATCGACGACATCCTTTTCGATTCGCTCTCGTCACGAGGGCTTCTACTAGATAAAAATATTCACAGCTCGAGTGAAAGAACGTCTTAATGCTCTCGCCGCGATGAATTCATTTGCAGAATTTGCAGAAGAGCAATTCATTTGCATGTTTCCCTTGAGATTTTTTATGCATTATTAAAAAAAACATATTCGTAAACTTTCGAGATAAATCTCTTAAATGTAAACAGCCTCCAATCGCGTGTCTTGCAATCTATATGTTAAAATAACGCGTTGATAAAATGCGTTTTCATTGACACCCATGCCGTAGGTTACTAGTAATTCCTATTCATGCTTTCGCCTCTTTGGAGTAGGATTTTGTATATGTCTTCAACAATTTTGTCCATTCAATCCTACGCATGAAGCGAAGTTACCTCAAAATAATTACCGGGGCGATCGCATTGAGCATATAAATACGCTTGAAAAACTAACTTTTTGTAATGATATGCTCGAGCGAAACTTGAGTTATAAATTTGTCTCAGAGTGGCCACATTGACTAATGGCTAGTTTGGTCATTCCGCATCTTTCTAAATTATGTGGAAGTAGATGTGCATGCAACAAAGAATAAAAACGGCTGTGGATATAAATACCATTAACATAAACGAAGCTACTAAAAAAGAATCTCGAGGAAATGAACTTAATTTGACATGGTCGTTTTCCTGTCATTCCCTCTTTCCCGCTCTTTAATTCGTGACTTTGTTTTACATTTATGATGACTAAATTAATCAGTCCAAGTGACATTTGCCTTATTGCACCGCCTGCCGTTTATTTCCAAATTTGGCATTCTATTAAAATCAGAGCACTTATAGCGGGAAACACGGAAGAAGTGAAAACTTCCAACGAATAAATATTAGGAAGGGAGGAGATGAAAAATCCACTCATGCGCAATAGTTTGGTGTTGATTTTTTCTGTCGTACTATCTGAGCATTCGCTTCCACGAGTCTACCCCCCCTCCCCAGATAAGGTGTTAAATAAATAAATAATAAATAGATAAATAAATGTTTATTGTTGTTCGGGAAATTTGATTCCCATGGAACAAAGAATAATTTTACAGAATACAAAATACATGAATACATGAATACAGGTGAACAATCAAGCATTATATTCACTCAACTATCAGCCAACTATCTATTCATTAATTTATAAATAGATCTGAGAGTGAATCCACATAGTGACCATGTACATATTTGAAACAAGTAAGGTTTTTGGAACATTCAGTCAAGATATATCAAGGTTCGTTAATATAGAAAGAAAACAAACATTTTTTTTAAATCTCAAGACACTTGATATTCTTCGCCTCTTGTGGAATAGAATTTCATGCATGACATGATTTAATATAAAAGGAATTGTGATACATTGTAGTTCTGTGACAGGGTATGATTAATTAATTTTTTTCTTGTATTCCTTGTTTTATTTTGTAAATTATCTATATAAGGCTGGAACATGTAGGGGGGAGTTTCAGCTTTTAAAAGTTTGTACATAAATAGTCCCATTTGAAATGTCCTTTTTTCAATTTTAAGAAGAATGTTTAATTCATGATAGTTTGGAGTAACATGCTCATAATATGCAATATTGTACACATAGCGTAAAACACAATTTTCATTTTTTGTAGTTTTGATAACTGACATTTTGTAGTGTAGTATATATAGAAAAAAGGGTTAAGGGAAATTTAAAGAATATTGCGCATGGTACTCGCACGTATATGTTCAAGAAATCACTCCGGTATTTTATCAACGTCATATCTTTTTGAGCCAGTATACCGATTTAATAATAATACGTCCATATTGGGGCGAGGTCGAGACTATAACAGTCCCTTCTTCCACTCTCGTCAAAAAGGGATATAAGCAGTAAAAAAACTAAATAAATAATATGCATATAGTATCACAATATAATTGGCATAAGTATTATTTGTGCATACAATTGAAATAAAAAGAAGTGACAAAGGTGTTCACGATTGATAGATAGATGTCCTTGGGGGAAAAATGAATAGGAATTGAAATTATATAAGAACACATCCACACAGGAAGAGGGATGTGAAAAATCTGCGAAAATCTGCCAAGACATACCTTAAGTATCAGACATATTTAATGAAGATGATTTCTACATTTCAATAAAAAGAGAGAAACAAAAGTGTTAAATAATAATAATGGAAAAACGATATCAAACACGACAAAGTAATGAACTAAAATATATTATTTATAATACTAGTTATTTTTACATCAATCTTAATTCTTTATAGCGATGGTGAAAATTCACTTTCAATAACTACCAAGTTGTAAAGGAATCAGTTCTTGGACAGACCTATCATATACCATTCAGCGGGAAGACCCCGATATACTCTGTATCTCAGCTAACCCTTCCCTCTCTCTCTTTCCCCTCCTCCTCTACGTCCCGAGTTCCCCTTCCCATCGCCTCCCCCCCCCCCCCCCCCCCCCGGGGGGGGGCCGGCCGGCGACGCCCGCCCGCCGGGGCGTCCCCCCCC
>WURS02382005.1:0-17293 GCA_011762765.2 Rhinocypha anisoptera
AGTTGTGTAAGTGGGCAAAGCACACCCTAACCGGAGATTTGATAAGTCCGGAGTCCCGGCGAATGTCAAGACTGGGTGTCATATTAATTTTTCAGTATCCACCGTCGATAAAAAAACTATCGAGGTAGTAACGATATACCGATAATTATCACCTGTATACATAAATATCGACCTTACTGCCAAAATAGACTATATCGTATATATTTAGGAGAAAAAACAACCGGAAATTATATGCGCGACAAGGACGATATCATGCGTATCGGAAATATCGTCCATAACGCCAATATCGCCCATATCGTCAATGCCGTCTATATAGTCAATATGGATCATGCCGTCTATATCGTCATATCGTCGACACTTACCGACTCATGATATACTTGTATCGTGCCCCTAAAGTTTTCTCTGTCCACTGGGTTGATATAGAAAATACCATATCGATTTAGTGTCGATATATCGTCTATATCGCACGGCCCTACCCCTGGGGGAACGACCTTGGCCTGGTTTCCCAGTGCGAGGGTGGAAAAGGGCCATGGCGGGGTCGAAGGTCTGCACCACCGCCCCACCCCCTCTTGGATACTCGGAATGGGGATGGTTCCCACCCCAAAAGGCGAGGGATTTGGCGAGGAGAGAGAGAAAGGCCTCTCTCTCCTTCCCCTCCCCGTGGCCCGTATCCACGTCGACTTCGTTCCCGGTGACGGATTCAATGGTGGAGGACGTTAATCGATAAATTGTGCACCCCTCCGCCGTGACACGTGGCCTAGGGCTCTACGCATGACCGCGATCCCATCTCCCCCTATGGTACGAATCCCCAACGGCGCCCAAGGCGCATTCTAAAGATAGGAATGGGAGGTGGTCAGTGCAAACAGATTGTGGCTCACTGATGAAAGCAAAGTAAGATGACACTTAGCGAAAAGACGAAGACGGTTTGTTCATGTTTGTGCATCACTTTTAGTCACTAGTGACGCTGGCGTCCAGTTAAAATTTGTTTTTTTTGTATTTATCATTCATTATATTAGTGTATTGTAATAACATTGTTTCTGCGGAATAAACACTTTGAAATTGAACAAATTGTTTTAGTATAATGGCCCTTTCCCCACCCATATGCTCAACTCTAAATTTCTTCGCTCTTGCGTTATAATCTTGCATTTAACGTGAACTGGTCTGAAGTTTCGAGGGTCACTGTACACACTAGGGCGGGGTGGGTGGGTGGGGGGGGGGGGAGTGTCAGAGAACGGAACGAACGTCGGTGGCGTCCAAGACGGACCGGGACGAGGCCGGGTGAGTGAGTGCAAGCGTTTTCCGTTGCCGATTTGGAGGCCCCCCCCATTCCAAGGGGGTGGCGTTCGCCGCAAGTGAGAAGAACATTATCCGCGTGAATTTTGACTCCGGCGTCCGCTTCAGGGGCGGACGCTGGAGGCGGACCCGTAGTCAGGCGATCGGCCGCCGCCATAAATGGAAAGTTGAAGAGTTCGGAGGAAAGTCTCCCTCCGGAGAGGGATACACCGAGGGAGGGACGACCGATTTCCTCACACTTGCCCCCCCCCCCCCCTCTCGATTCTGACCCAAATGCCTACTCGTCCGCCGGGTTGGAAAGATCTTGGGGAAGGGGGGAGGGGGTCACTCTCGTAGATCATTAATGTCTTATCGAACGCTCCCAAATTTCTGAAATTATGTACACTTTTGTCTTTTCCACGATCAAAATTTTCCTTCGGTAGAAAAGGCGCCGAGAGACGAGATATTAAAAAAATAATGGACTTTTTTTTTACAGTTTTCTATCTGCCACTAGGTCCACATTTTGGGTTATCTCGACGGCCGTCCCGAAGCGGAATCCGAAAATATTCCTAAACCATCCCGCATTAAGTCGAAGGCATACTAGTAAACGAGCCGGGTTCAAGTGGAAAATTTTCCGAGAACGGCATAAAGAAAAGAATAAACAGGAATGGGAGGTCTCTTGGGTGCATACATTGGCCACTTTTCCTGGAGCACACAGAAGAATCTGGCACGAACCACAGTAATCGGCCCAATCCGATTGGTTTGCAGTGGTGAGGGCAGACAGCTCACCCAATCTTCAACCCAAATTTACACAAGCCGTTGGGCGCGCGAAATTTCACACATCACGGAGGACAGTTCCTTGGCCTTTGTTCCGCCTGTGGTTTCTCAGGGAGATCGCTCAGAAAAGCAACCAGCTCGGGTCGCACCTGGAGGTTTACAGATGCGTCGCCGGTACGTGAGCCCGGGGTCCACCTCAGCCGGGTGCTCTTCCCACTGTGCTATAACGAGCTTGTACGCTACAAATTGGGTTGGTAAAGGGGCCCTACCCCTTTTCACCCAAATTTGTTTTCTCTGAACCACGCGGTGCCAAAAAATAACGTCCCCTGGCAATATAAAGTGGAGTCCTTTACCACCAGCCCCGAACAGAAGAAATCCTACACCGGGGTTCCGTGATTGTATTACTTCTGCATTTATTTATTATTTATTTATTGTATTCCAGACTATGGGAATAAACACCTATGAACTGAAACAATCTTTGAGTGGAGACTCGAGAGAACAAATCGCCGCTGACAACTTCTTCGAGTACATCACATTCTTTTCATGGAAACAAAACTCTATACAGACAGCCGTACAAATGAATATTATCGTGTGTTTAACGACTGGATTCCTGTTTATCCCGACATTCTAAATGACACTGATTACTACGAGGCAAGAACCAATTTACATTTTCTGACGTGTTGAGCGATTCGCCAAGATGTGTTAAAGTAATAAGCACCGGTCTCCTCGTCGTAAACTAGTAGCGGAAATTTGCATTGCTCCAACTTCTCCGATATCACCCCGCCACAAAATTACGCCCTGTCTTTCTCGATTGTTTTCCATCGGTCTGGCTGCGTCTGAAGTTATTTTGGAGCGATTGGGATGACTGTCGGTTCCTTTCGTTCTCCTTGGGAGTAATTGGGCCATCACAAAACAATCGTGGAATGCACACACGGGTGTTCGGACTCGAAAAAAGAGATAAAAGTCACGTAAAGGTGTCTACTGAACTTCAAGCAGTCAAAACGAACGCTCGCCGCAAAGAATTTTTTGTACACATGTTTTCGAGTATAATTTTTTTGCCCAAAAATTCCAACGTGATAAGGGCGTCTTTTAAGTTCATTATTGCGCAAACATTTTTTTCCAGAATCCAGAGCGCAAACAGGCAGACGAGTGGAAAACCTCATGCTTCCTGTCATGCTGCCATCCCTCAGATTAAATTCCGGTTTGATTTTTGTTGTTGTTCGCTGCACCTGATTTGAAAGTTGAGTGACACTTGGACCCTAAACGAAAGGCAAAACAAAAGATGAAGATCCAGCTAGACGATTATCCACGGTGGAAAATCTGATTAAGGCCATACTTTTACCCGAACGTCGAAACCTATCTCTTGTTCTTTTATTCAAGAGAGTAAATACTGCTAACGTTTGAATTTTTCCTGTTTAAACTCAAGGCAAGGAACCGGTGAATTTTGTTTATTTCGGAATTTTATCCGCCACCTTGGGGGCATTTCGCTCTTCTTAAAAAGAATATCGTGAAATATCTCTCGACACTTGAGGGTTTCAATCGAAAACTAGTCTGACGCAAAGGAATTTCCAATTAATCTCGACTTCGTACACATTTGTACTGTCCTAATTAGGATTTGGTGCGGTCTCGGAATGATTCCAGTCACAGTACGGTGAAACAGAAATGATTAGATCAAGAGTGTAGGAGATCCTGTAGTGTAGCTTCTTGGACACTTTCTGCCTGCCCCCTTCCCCCGGAGCTATTACCATTGGGTTACCACGGCCTGAAATTCAGAATACCATACTTGAAAAATAATACACGCAACACAGTATAGAGACGATAAAAGGAAAAAAATACCAATTGGTAAGAGAGTAAGGAATGGACAGGAAAGGATGGAGGGCTGCAGTCAAGTAATCTTCGGATTTAAGTACTAATAAGAGAGGCCGCAGTATATATAAATTACACAAATCTTTTCATTTATGTGTCGGAGGCCACCGAAGTCAAGTAAGCAGTTTTATTAAAGACAAGATACTCTGTATGCATAGCTCCTTCGGACGGAATCGAAGGAAACAGGGCATTCTACAAATTGTTCTGAAAGCGATGGAGGAGAGCGCTCTCCCTCAGACCCTCCTCTCGCAGACTTCGCCTCCAGGGACGAGACAATACGTGGTGGGGGTGGACACACCCACCCACGCGTCAACTTCCGGAGAGGGCCTTAATTAACCCGGCCGACGTCCACAGCGAATTCCTCTCGCAGTGGAAGACGTCGTTCGAGCGAATGGTCCATCCTCCCCATCGCATTGATGCCATCACTTCCCTGAGAACTACACGGAAGATGTCCCCATCGACGTCGACAAAAGAAGATTTAACTTTCAAACTATTGGAGGATAACAACAATTAAAGGGCGATTACAGGCAATGGGAACATGGATTTCTGTGCAAATGGTTCCGCGTAAAGACGCCACAACTTTTATTAATGTGTACTTCTTAAATCGCATTTCGTGTTTATCAGATCGGGAGTGAGCACGTGAAATTGAATGCTCCGAGTGCGAAACGCCGAACCGACACCGGAAGGGAAGAGGTGGGGTGGGGAGTGAGTGGGAAATACGTGAAGGAAACGGTTTTGAATAATCTGCTTATACGCAGTAGCAAAAATCGTTGTAGCGGCAGCAATCCAGCGTCAGGCCCTGAAAACCTTCATGATTAGCCCCCGTCGCATGTATGTATTCCACGTCGACCCACACTCGCCAACGTGTCTTCCGATGTCTTCCATTTTTATATACTGATCGTTTATGTGTCACCGACAAAGTTGCAGTTCCTTAAGATAGATTTTTGGCAACCGGAAGGAAAAATTTGGATGTGAAGCCCACTTACTAGGAGAATAACTGGGAGAAAGAGTGAGAGGGAGAACGAAAGGCAGAGATTGTCGTAGGGGACGCTTAACTCGTTGTGCTACTATACTTGTGTGTGTGTGTGTACGTTTTCACCTTTGCTGTGTGAGTCCCGCGTCACATCCATTTTTTAAGGCCGTATTCCACTACGCAATTGCAATCGTTGAGTTTGCTTCCGATTGCTAGGACTCACAACTATTGCAGTATTCCACTAGATGATTGCAATCTCGACGCATGTGACGAATATTTCATGTACTACGTCAAAAAAATACGGCTGTGGCGCTACGGGCAGTGAAAAAATGTACAACTATGGCCGCAAACAAATCATAAAACCTAATTGGCTCCTGTACTTATCGTACGCTCCCAATCGCAAGGGAATAAATTTGTTCGTTGGGGAAGATTTCAGTCGTATCATTTCCATCAATTCCACTAAGCATTATTCGGAGAGTTTACAATCGTTGAACTGTAATTGTTTAGTGGAATATGACCTTTAAAGAGATATTTCACTGGAGACCAAAAATCACCCACCCAATAGCAATAGGGACACGGCAAATTGGCGCAGAGCTCCTTAAATTGGTGCGTTTTCAAAAGACGGGTGGTCGCCAAAATGGAGCACGGTACTTGCAAAGGCGTTCCAAAGGTTTCCAAAATGCGTGCGTAACACCGACGGGAGGGATCAATCCGTAGAGGGTTATGGCGGGCAGCGCAATGGGACCTTCGGCGAACATGTTAAATCCCACGTCTGTGTCTATGTAAGAAGTTCGAGAAACGGTAGACAAATTTGGTGCAACACATGCTAAATTAGATGTCGTTCCCCGGTTCAAATCAAGGTGGTACCTACTGCTAGTATCTTTTCTGGGCGGATAAGAAAGTGACCATGTTGGAAGTATAGGCGGTGTCGCCTTTAAGTAGGCAGCATGAGAGTATTTTCATAAATATTTGTCCCAAGTTTTATTTTTTACTGTAAGATTGTCACTAGTTAGCCTGTACAAATTGGCGATACATTGCAGTAATACGAACTAATTTTTTTGGGTTATTTACTATTACCGTACGTTGGCGGGTCGGCCATAGAACATTTCAAGGTAAAAATATAACACAAACTACCAATATAACACTTAACATACCACTTTAAATACTTATTAGGAGTTACGATCCCCTGAGAAGGATGTTCGCATAAAATTCACTGATGAGGCCGTCACTTGATGAAATTCCATATTAAAACAATGTTGGTTTTATAAATTTGTGTATTACCACGAAAAAAACGGTTTGTGAGGCTATATAATATATTAAAACCAACATTATTTTTATGACAATCGTATATTTTTGCATGAGCTAATTGCTGTGCATTCTTTTAAATGTAATGGATTAGTGATGTTTACTATGTATTTTATAATGCAGCACCTTGACTCAAGGTACATGCTTTATACAGACTCAAGGCCGACACAAGGAAGGTGGTGCCGGTAGGGAAATGGAAAGAATAAGAATTAATAAGGTAATGCATAGGAGGGAATGGAATTCCAGTGAAGGAAGCGCATTTTATGCATTTAAGAATGAAACAGGTTTTAAGGTGTAAGTTAGGATACTGAATTGTCCTAAACCAAAATCTGTAGCATTAACTGATTACAGCAGGGTAAACTGCATCGCATGTTTAATAATGCGTTTAATTGTTATTAAATTATACAAAAAAATCTTGTTAAGCGCATGATTATGTTACTGAAGCCTACGTAAATTACACTTAAAATCACTATATGAAGTAGAGATGTTACAATAATGTTTAATCCATAACTAACCCAAAGGTAGCGGGTTCGAGTCCCGCCCAGGCCATGGGTGTTTTGTTTGTGCAAGTTGGTTTTTTCTACGATTTGAAGAGGTGAGAAATGACCATAGCCGTCGAAGCAACCTATAAATAAAAATACTAATACTAATTAATGTTCAAAACTTCATAACAAGTTAATTACATATCCTATAAGTTCTACTAAAATTATCCCCGCTTAGAATATATGGTGATTTAGGGCAAACCGTACAATCAAGGATAAAATCAAACTTCTTAGGTTCCACAGGCAGTGTCTGTGGAGCTTACAAAGTCTAATTTGACCAAAGAATGTCACGTGGTTTCGCAAATTAGTCTGAATGTACCGCTTTTATTAATTCTATATGAATCGCATTTCATTAAATAGTTTGAATTTGACAAGTCTCACGGTTCGGGCCTGATTTTATGGAATTTTGTCATAATGGAATAAAAATAAATGAACTTCGTAAATTGCACTAAATAAAATTACGAAGTTCATTTATTTTTTTTCCATTGTGAATTTGATTTTGATACTCATTTTTTACTTGTTTCAGAGATAAAAACTCTAAACGACAAGAAATTTCGGATCTTTTTTTTTTGGTTGGTATCTATTTCCTGAATAAAAGATCTGCGATAATAGTTTACCATAAAATATTCGAAGTTATCTATAATCACGTGACATTACACTTCCCCTACCTCGGCCACCCTGCTGCTCGTTGGGGTATGGTAGATAAGTACTAAGTAAGCATGCCTAATCAGAGATCGGCTATGGACCGTTTAACGCGAGTGTTGTCTTCAGAAACCCCAAGATAAAAAAACAAGATGGTGGTTTTTTTGGGTACTTGAAACTTCTGACGGACCGCTATCGTCGTAAAAGTTGATCCCCTATCCTGATTGTGAATTTCACGGGCGCCAGGGCGTCTTCATATTATATGACGGGATGACTTCTAACCTTGACCATTGAAGTGGAATTTTGTTCGAAGACTTGTCAGGGTTACTCCTAAAATGGCTACGGAAATGGATGTACCCCGACTGTCATCTTGCAGTCAACATTTTTAATTTCCACCCCAGGTTTCCGATATTTCAATAAGCTAAGATTTTCCGTGGTTCAAGGATTTATAAACTTGCCATGTACCAATAAGAATTTCCCGCACCACCCCCGCACAGAAGCCGCCATTGAGTCGGGAGATTTTCCCCGTATGGAACTTAGAGTGATTGAAATTATCAGTGTGTCATTCCAACTAAATTGAGAGAGAATTCTTACCCTCCTTACAGTTCGGATATTTTAAAATATGTTCTTTTTTTAACACAAAGTCGTTCTCAATCACTGAAAGTTGAGAAGAAGAGGGGCGAATAATCAATTTCGCGCGCAGGGAGAAAGAGCTGATTCTCTGAATTTCTGCAATCATAAACGATAAGCGGAAAACAGAATCATAAGAAGCAGTGCCGAGGGAAGGTCGTTGAAAATATGATCGGAAGGAACGTTTTAATTTTGTCGTTCGCTTCGGCTTGTCCATTACCGCTGTTACATCCTCCCCCCCCCCCCCCTCCCCCACCCTCAACGTGAGGTTCATCAGACGACTGATGCCTCTTAAAGGAGCGGAAAAATCAAGTTCGAAAAATACTGCATCGTAATTCTGTGCTCTGTGGGAGGCCTGGGCCAGCAAACTGCAATCTGGGGGAGAATTGAAATTAACTTAGGAGACGTTCTCTTCTGCATTTTCAATTCTACCTTCATTGCACATACAAATCGCTCCATTTCCCCCTTCGCCCCTTGAGTCCAGCAGACAAGTCAGACAGACAATTTATTTGTAAGACGAGGGAGAAAAACACCACTTACGAAATGTACAGAATTAATTAGAGGGATTGTCTGGTGAGCAAGAAGAATATTTGTCAAATGAGTTCCGTTGGGTCGCACAAATTTTAAGCAAATACCGTTGCTCACCTTAGTCTTGAGCGTACACTGCCGATGATAATAATCAATAAATTTTCCAATTAAGTTCTATAACGAGAGAGAAGTAAGTAAGGGCATCGTCAATGGCCTTCGTTGATCTCAGTTCGCTTCCCGGTGGAGTCAGTGCAGTTTCCGAAACGCCATCCGCGCTCATTTTCTGAAGAATAATTTGGAGACGTGATTCTCCTCTCCTTTTCACAGCCACTTCAATCAAACTCAGCAGCACTGACAGGGCAACTCGGTAAAAGACTTCACTCGGCTCGTTATTACGATGGGGCCATCACCGCTGGCTAATTTAGGTTACACATCAAGCAGCGACGGTAAGACGTCACTTAGAATATTCACACAGAGAATATTCGATGAGAATGCTTATGCATTCAAATTCAGTCTCAGGCACCTTGCACGATAAATCGCACGACCGCTTCTCGCACCAATTTACGCGCATAAATAATTCATCAGAAAATTATCCGATTATGGATCACCGTCAGGATCGCTTCCATTACAGAATCCGGGCCGTGATAAGAAAAGCAAGAGCAGTGCGACAATATTTTTGCTGCAATTCTATTACTCATAATTACGAAGAGCTTTTTTTTCTCCGTACAACTCTGAAAAATATTTTTACTGCACAATCCAACGTGCTGCTGCCTCGCGAATCCACCCCACCCACGATGGGGTTACTTTTTTCGCAGGACCGCATCAACGTTCGACGAATATATTTACTCAAAACCTTGATGGAAATTGATACTGCTTTTAATAATATCATCATTAATTTTCTTTTTAAAGTTGATATCAGTGCATTCGTTCATAAGAACTACCTTATCTGAGCAATCACGTGGTTTTGTTTACAGGAATCCTGGTGGACAGTGTAGACAAGGCTATATGGTGGCGTTTATTTTAGTTGACAATTCATTGGATGGTGTTATTTCGAATAATTTAAAAAATTTCTTCAGCATCAGGTGAAAAAAATTATATTTAAATGAAAATAAAAAGTGCAAATGTTCTGCAAAAAAAACTAAACAAACACGTAATTTTGAATTCCTTTTAATAATTCATTGCTATATGCGTACTCCTTTTTAACGAGTGTAATAATTTGTTTATATATTTTCCATTTATATCCTACGTTTTCTTAGGACAAGGGTTTCATTTGTGGTTTGCGTTGAAAAATTTTCCTAGGAAAAAAGTTCCCAGGGAAAATTCATTCTGGAGAAATTTTTCTACAGAGGTGTACTTCTAGGGAAAATAGGATTTAATTTTCTGGTGAAACCTTAGACCTTTTCTGAGGAAAATTTGTGAGGAAAATTCATAGGGAAATTACCATCAGAGAATCCGTCCATGACCTTCCATACCCACACCGTCGTTCGACGAAAAAGATCGACTGACCATCCCCTTTCGATTTTGATGTAACGCCTATACCTCGACTGACGTCATCCTCTTGCATGGGTTTTGAACTCTTTTGGTAACAATCCAAACTATTCTCCCCCCACCCCCTCCCTCCACAGGGAAATGGACTATATTTACGACTAAAAATGAGCCAAAACAGAGGTAAAAGGAGTGACGGTCGCCATATATTTGGGTCACGGGATCGACGGGGTCGTGGATCCCAGACTGACGACCGCGACGGATGTGTCCACAAATGAGTCTCCACGGACGCCGACGACGTGGGTGGCTGCATGCGTAAGGAGTGGCCGGCGCGGATCCACGCGCGACTCGACGAGGACAGACCCTTGAGTGCGCGCGCGCGCGACCCCGCTCGTGACAGGTTCGTTTCCGGAATTGCGAGGGATCCGTGGTAAAAGGGACGGATGTTGGAGGAACGGAGGGGAGCGGGGCCACCAACCTGCAGAAGATCCGATCGCACACACGCGAACAACTTACGCGCAAAATAAAACGCAACAAAAAGAGGTTGTGTGGACCAGATGATGACGATCATCGTCGAAACCGGTCGTGGGTTTTTCTGTTCTTCTGTGGAAGTATACACAAGTGACAACCCCTATTTGTTTCATTATGGAATTCCGCCAGTTGACGGCCTCCTCAGCGAATTTTATAGGAAAGTAAAATGGTGAAAGAACTCGATAAAGCGAAGCAGTCAGGAGAATAACCTTAATCTGCTTCGAAATAAATGTCAATCGACGAGGGATTGTCAATCCCTATGCAGGATTATGCGTTTAAAGGCACTCAATTAAAGTAAAAAAAGACAAAGAGGATGCGGAAATGAAGTGACCAAAATAAAACATACGTACCGTGTGGCCAGTTATTAGTTCTTGATTCGTTAAATCCTTCATGAATAATGATCCAAATGTTTGATTTTTTTCCACTCAGGAACCCATGGTTGGAATCGGAATCATAGGCTAAAGGCCACTGCATTGGATGATTCCGATATCCAACTGTAGGCAGGAACCTCTTAGAAATGTAAGTTAAATTATGTTATATCCATGTCCGAGTGGAAAATGAACACCTACATCATATGATACGTATTTATACGATCAGTAGCTGTTATTACAGGTAGCATACGACGTTAAGTTTCCTTTTTCACAGTTTTAATGTCAATGACGCGTCCTTTTTGAATTTCCGAATTCCCCATGCTCAATATGACTCGTGTACAGAAGTGTACATATTCTTTAACTATAACCTCCTTCAGATCCATGTGGTTTCTTTCCATTTAACTTCCCTCTTCAACGCAACTACCACAACACATCTGATGCCCTCATGGGTTTCGATAACCCTAAGTATAGGAAGAGAACTTTTAACGCTGCAATTCCACATTAATAACTTTATTCCACGACCATGGTTTCGCCCCGGTGCAGCATCATCAGGTGGTGCTGCACCGCGGCGAAATCATGGTCGTGGAATAAAGTTTTTATGTGGAATTGCAGCAGAATCGTTATAATTTCTCTTCCGAAGATGGAGAAATTCCACCAAATTGAGTCTGAAACAGTTTCCTTTACCCTAAGTTTCAATTGCCATTATATTTTCCCACATTTTCCTTTAAATGCGGGTAACTAATAAAAATCTCTTTCCACCGTACAGGACATTACTTCCTTTGCCTTCCTCTCTAACAAGTTTAATTATTCCATGCTTCTTAATAACTGCAACTTGGAAGTATAGAAGAGGAACTTTATGAAAAATGCAATGCTGGATGCCTTGGTAAGGTCTACAACAATCTATTCTTCCACCACGGTTTGGAAGGGATAAGATTCACAACCTGTACGAGAAGAGAGAGTCAACCTAACGGTAAAAAAATAAAATAGAACCCCGCAGAAATCGGGATTAACACTTCTATAAGGATGTGTGTCACTATGCTTCTTGACTGCTTCAAGTTTCATGGAATGAGTAGTGAAACTTGAGAACATCGTGGTAAGAACAAGTTATGATATCAGACATGGTTAAGGCAATCTTTTACCAACACCTAATGAAATAACTAACTTATTTCCTCTACGTCACCACCGGATGTGTAAATACGATGATTCTGCAGACACGGAACTTCAGGAAAAGGAATGCTAATCACAAGAGCGAACATGGTGAATCAGCCTTTTTTGCTGAATTACTTTATTCAGTTCTTACAGTAAAGTTCATCGTGGTTTTATTTTCATGCGTGCAATAAACTAATTGATCTGAATCTATTATGTATACCATATTGTTGCATTGCTTTCATCATCAACTTGTCTACTGTTATGACGCGATGAGAGTTGAATAACCTGATTGGGAAATCTTTGATCGATATAATACAAATATATGAAAATCACGGCGTAAACAAATCCAATGACAAACATTCGCATCTTAGATCCATGATCTTCCGGTATAATTTTATGGGTGCATATAAAAAATTATGGGTACAACAGCTTTAACTCAGTTAAGAGTTCGCGCGTCCTGTTCGTCCCATCAGGTATAACGCAACTGGTTGTACCGTTAGAATAAATGTCTGTGAAATATTACTTAGTGTTTTAAGTTTTCAGTTTCCTGTCATTATGAATGCCCACAAAGTTCATCCTAAAATCACTGAGTAAAGTGGAACGTTGTTCAATATTCTGGATAAATGAAAGTGAGTAAGAGAGAGAGAAGGGAAGGAGAAAGGAGAGAGAGAGGAAGAGATCTTATGCGAACCCTCGAAAAACACTTATCATCGTTCAAGGGGGAGACACAATTCAAAGAGTGCGGTGGGATGGGAGGGAGAGATTCTCTCCGCCGGTCACCCTGTCGAAATCCTTTCACTGAATGCAAGCACGCACACACGCCATCGGCCATGGACGGAATTACGCTTCCCGCCAAATGCGAAACTGTCCCACGCTAAACCGAAACTTATGGCATAGGTATTATTATGTTACTCATAAAGTATCTTCATAAACTATTCATATTTATAAATTAATGAATTAATACGCGCGAAAAAATTGATTTAAACAACACATCCTCGAATCCGCATCACTCACATTAGTACATTTTAGTATTCTTCCGTGAAGTTCATGGAAATTGTTTGGGTTGGCAATAGGGGCTATACGGATCGCGTTCACATTGCCAGTATCGGGGAGAATGTACTCGTATGATGAGGGAGGGAGGGGTAGGGGGTTTAGAAAGGAAAAAACGACATGTCTTTCTTATATATTTACTTGGAATTATAACTCGGTAAATATGTTCGTTACTCGGTACTTCAGGCACTTTCATGTATCATAGCGAGACCTATCCATGATGAATTATTTACTTTGGACGATGCGTCAGTTTTAAGGAGAAACAATTCTTTCAAAGGAACTCGAACTCGCTCCAGGTATTGCGATTGAACTTCAGGTAATACATTCGATAAATTTGCAAAAGTCAAACGTAAACGTATGACGGCACACGATAAATTTAATAGTGATTTAGTCATTACAAGAGAAACAATATGGGTGACCCTGACAACTTAGGGAGTAGCATCAAGAAGATCGTCAGTATGTGTACTGCGCTTCTCGTTAATTTATTGCATCCCACACATAAAAAGGGAGGGATAATCTGAATCTTAGTGGTAAAGAGTGATATTATTGAATGGTAAAGAAAATTCATATTGCATAGTATTTCTCTGGGTTGCATTATCTAGTCAGTCATAAATGATGCTACTCGATCTCCAAAATCACATAAAATTAATATATCTTTAGTACTTACCCATTATACAAAGAACAGCACAAGCACCCCATACAATCAGGCTAGCGGGCACCGAACCTGCTCTTCGGAGAAGTGAACCTGGTGTCACAAATATTCCCGACCCTAAAGAACAAATTCAAGATAGATAAGGCCAATATGCATTACGGTGCAGGAAAGGATATTTTAAATTATTCACTGAAAATTAATAAATAAAATGAAGAATCTTACCGATCATCGTCCCGACAATTATTGCAATTCCGCTTAACAGCCCTACTTGCCGCCTCATATTCACCGCTGAAGACACTGGTTTTGTATGGTTGGGAGATTCGGGGGGTGCCGAGTCCTTGACTTTCGGTGACACTTCATATTTGTTCCCCTGGCCTCTATAATCGCCATTATTCGCTATTTCTGTCATTACTGGAAGTAAAAAAAGTCTTTAACATAGTAATAACAAAGAAATAAGTTCATTCAATTAGACCTTGCATCGCGAAATTATTTCCATTTATTTGTCGGCATTATTACAAATTTCTGAGAAATACTTTACAATTTTTAAATACTATATATGGATGTCACAAATTAATATTCGGTATAAACGGAATCACCCTTTTTAATTAGAAAGACCAAAAAACATAAACCGCAAAATGAAAATGACAGTTAGCACTTTACTATAATTGAAGCGATTCACACAAAATAATGGTAACCCACGTGTACCCTAACATACCTACCGTAACTTTGGGGCCAAATATTCGCTGAGAGTATTTCGCTTGTTTCTTAATACAAAATCTTTAACGTTACTTAATTTAGAGCAACCCACGCAGGAGTTTATCTATGACAATTCGCCAGCAACGACTAGTTACACCTTTTAAATTATGCACTCTACCGATGCGACTAAATGCATGAACATATAATTCACTGGAAGGTTCACAGTTTCACTAGATTCACCTTGCCGAACCACGTCAAGTTGCGGCGTGCGCCTGCGTTTACTCCTACCGAACGACTTCGCATGCGAAGCCAGAATGGGCTGTGGAGCTGTAAATGCTTGTGGCTTTTATCTCCGTCGGTAGGGGAACGCTGAACTTGACTTTTTGGGGAAGGGGAAAAGCCGCAGCGGTCAGAGGAAGTGCCTATTTCTCTTGAATTATCTACCTTGCGCAAAGAACTTTTGTTGCACCAAGCCTGATGTTGGATAGAGCAATTACAAAATTATTTTATAATTCCTTTCATATTATAATAACTTTAAAGCTAATTTCCATTTTAAACTGATTAATAAAAGTATATAAACATTTATTTGAAACCGGAATGATACTTGCTTTCTTGCTATTATTTCCTCCAACCTATTTGTATGTATTACTTCCGACTGTACCCTCAGTACCATCTACTGATTGCCCCCATCCATACGGTCATCAGTTTCTTCATATCATCAGTATTTTTCGCATTCAAAATCTTGAATTCTGACCCGTTTCCGCATAGTACATCTATAAGTTATGACTGTAAAGCCAAAAAAAGCCTGAGCATGCCTATGTAGATTTCAAAGGGACACAAATAAAATTTTAATATTATCAAATTTAATTAGTTTCTCTCTCAGATAAATTAAGGTTAACTTATTTATAAGATTACCACTTAAGTTAAAATACTTAGATAAAATATTAGCAATATGCCAAAAGAGTAATCTGAGCGCACACCTTATATACAATGGATGGTCCTGCATCATGCCCTTTAAAGTCATTAGGGTGATCTCTTCGTAACAGAAGAATCTTATGAAATTTCACAATATAATCTTAGTCATTATTCTTGTTGCCAGTATTTTCAAGTGAAACAAATGGAAGAACTTAATAGGAAAAGCTATTCTTGATTCTGCTAAATAGTTATTGTAAAAGGCAAAATTGAATCGCATACTAAGGCACGTGAATGTTAATTACTTATTAAAGAATCGGAGGGAAACGGTAATCTCTAATATTTGATTTTGTCTGTAACTCACAAAAACAACTTCAATCGCACAAATCATACCCCAATTTTTTATCGCTTACTGTTAGGCAGTTGTTTTTAGAAAATTGCATGATCCCTGGGTGATCTGCTGCACCCCGTCTCCCCTGTCTGCAGCGAACAGGATGATGTTTCGGAAATACAAAGTTGAAAACACTCATACCACTCATAGGTAAGTCGTTTCCCAAAGTTCTTACCTTGAATAAGCTGCGTGCCAATTGTGTTTTATTTATCAGCATTTCCCCCCGATGTGCAGTGTCAAGCAATCTTCAGACAGTTAAAACTTATGTAAATCTATTGGTGTCTTAAGTTTTTAAGATCTCGATCAAGACAATGAATGTAACTTTGATTGAGAATGCCAAGGACTGCAGCAGCTTAAATGTTTTAGGAAACTGTAGGCAAAATAGTTGGATGCAGTGAATTCTAAATAAACGGGGAATTGAACAAAATGCTACTTAGGTTTAAGTAGTAGAAGATGAGCTTAGGCATTCGTCATATAGCTACAGAGCCAGCAAATCTCAGCCAGAAATATTTTGCGATGGATAAGAAGAAGAGTCCATTGCTACGGAATAAAACTAAGTCAATAGCTGGACACACTTCAGATTCCGTAAGTGAATACTCTTAGCATTGCATTACTTAAAATTTATTTTTTACCTCTAAAGATTGAATTTGAAAACACCGTTTATCATTTATAGGAATGCAGTGTGGAAAGCAACAGTCTATCTGCTGAATCTAACAATGAGCTGTTCACCAAGACTCCAACTAGGACTACCCAAGGTGATTGTCTTAACTTTTATGTAATGTCGCATAGTACGATGGAGTGTCAGTGAAACAATCCAAAATTGAGCTTGTAGTTATTTATAAACCTTAGTAAATACCTAGGCGCTTCCAAATTTTATTTAATTTCAAAGTAATTTCACCCATAAATACTCTTCAGTTTCTTTTTAAACCATATTGTGTCCTTGATAGAACATAAATGTGCCCAACCAATCTATGAGACCACTGATACCCTATGAAATGATTGCAGTTGATTCACTCTTTTAAATCAGAGAAAATGAAATAAGTTTTAGTCCAATCTTGTAGGGTGAATTTTTTATTTCACAATTTCATGAAATGAGATAGGATACATTATTTGTATAATATAAAGTTTTTTTATTCCAGCTGGCCAAGGCAGTTTTATCCTATAAGTATAGTCTCTCATTCACTTATAACATGAACGAAACTACGCCAAATATGAATACATAATACTATTATTACATCCAGGAGCAAGTGGCTACACAAGTGTGCCAAATAACTAGTGTATGTTGCCGGCCACACACACGCCGTGTAGCCGACCAGACAGGTTGTGTAGCCATTTGGCACCTTTTTGTAGCCACTTCCTCTAGGGTAGTAATTACGAAAAAGATCATTCAGGGGTTGCAGGTTGATATATGAATAATTAAACCTTTTTAGTGATTATTTTAGTTTAATATAGGAAATAGTTTCCGGCGTGACTTCGTGGAACTGCTTCATGATTAAATGAGACACAAACTTTGAAATTCCA
>WURS02382115.1:0-17292 GCA_011762765.2 Rhinocypha anisoptera
CCGAAATCCATATAATGGCGAGTTCGAGTGTTTTTAATTGCATTGCTGATTCGGTGGGGGGAAGGGTGGCAAGAATATATATAAGACAAAAGGAAAGGGAACACATAAAAGAGCGAACACAAAGTGTGGCAGAAATATTTGACGGAAACTGACAAATTCAAATGAGAAAAAGTTTTGTCCTCATTGTCAGTTTCTGTCAAATATTTCTACCACATTTAATGTTTGTCCTTTTATGTGCTCCCTTTCCTTTTTTCCTATTATTTGAATGTGTCAACTATGTTTTTTGTGTGTCTATTCACGTAATGGTATATTCATGTGTGAACTTTTCATCATACGAGTTATAATATATATATATAATAAGTTAACGAGTTATAATATATATATATATATATATATATATAGAATCTCTCAGTTGATAATGGTGGCAGTGGCCACCGAAATATAGTACAGTGTGTTCTTCTTTTTTTTTATGTGTTCCTATTTTAAGTTCCTGTTTGTTTTGATCGTGTATCATGAATCAGTATTATTGTGCATACTTTCCTGAGCATTATATATAAATAAATAAATAGATTTATATATATACATATATAATATTTCCAAGTTTGGCAGACTAATGGAGGTAGGAGCGGAGCATATGCAGTGGTTGGCGAAGGTTAAGGAGGGGATGATTGGGGGGGGGGGGTGGTTTTGAAGTAGGGAGCAATCAGAGAGGGAAGGGGGGGATAAAGAGTGATTTGGGAGTGACACTATTCTTAAATGTCAGCAAATTTGCTAATTTTTTCGAGCAGAGAGGGAAAATTCAAAAATTTTTTAAATTCGATTTGATAACTTTTTTAAAAAATCAGCAAATCTGCTGGAACTTAAGTATATTATCACTCTGTATGCTACTCTCCTCCCTCCATTACTCTCCTATATCACACGTTTATACTAAGAGAACCTCACTATTACTTCTACCACCGACGAAGGCTGAAATGTAAAGCACTTTTATTATTTTCTTGTGTTCACCTATACTTCTAAACTTTTATTTTATATTGTGTTTGCTCTTCAGTATCTTCCATTGAGTGCAATATATGTACATATAAATATACATATATATGCGTATATTATTAATTAATTTCATATAGACCCTGTTGGATTACACAAATAAAATTACTCCTTTCTTATCTTCCACTGTCCTCTGTCCACTTTGTCCATGGTTTCTTTTAGACTTTGCTTTCTGGCATCATGTCCACTGGTGGATCTTAGTCTTGATATGTTTCTATTTGTAATTTCTGTATGGTTCTGCTTCTTTAGATCAATTCTGACTTGTACCATCCATGGAATTTTTGATTTGATACCGTATGGTGTAATTGGTTAAAGTATGCCCTTCCCAGGATTGCTATCTATATATATATATATATAGATAGATATATATATATATACACACATATGTATGTATATATATACTTATATATTAATTTATATATTATGTATTTTTAAGGATCCAATTTTTAAATTTATATTCTTTTAAAATAAAAATGTTGCTTCTTTTAGTTTATATGTATCAATTTTCTTTTCTTTTTTTCTAAATATATTTTCTATGCATGCAAGTCATAAATAAATATAATAATATTTAATGTTTTAGTAAAACCTTCATACTTACTGATAACCGCAGTGACCAGCAGTAAGGACCCAGTCTTCAGCAATGAGGGACCCACCACATACATAAGAGTTGTCCATTGATATCAGAGCCTGCCATGGAAATTGGCCATGTTTTGCTTCATGCCCACCAGTAATACGGGAGGCAAAGCGTGGGTGCACTGATGAAATACCTGCAGTAGCTAAAGGAATGAAATGATATTATTAGTAGTCATATATACATCATAAGATATTGGTTATGTATATAAGGAGTAATAATTCTCTAAACTAGAAATGTGGTGTTCTAATGGGTAGACCACAATGTGATGTGACTGATGTAGGAGTGTGCTTGGTCATGATTATATACAATATTTTCACAAAATAAATGTGGTGAATGGTTTTTGACAGTGAATGGAAATGAATGGGATTCCCTGCCCTGAATGATTTGATTTCACAATGCAAAGTTTATCAATCTGAAATCTTATTTATTCAAAGCTTTTTCAATTTAATTATATACTTTGATAGGTATTTTTATCACTTATATTATTCTTTTATGCTGTGTAAAAATAAAGAATTTTTTGTTAACTTTCATATATAGTACATTAAACCATATGGTTAAAAAACTGATATTTGTAGAAAATTGATGATTGTAGCCTAGATGCTTTTGAAGAAAGAACAGATGTTTTCCTGGCATATTGCGTTGGTGAAGGCTATTCGGGTTCTCCACTGGGTCACTCTCTGCATTTCCGCAGAAATTTTGGTATAGCTTTTGGTATATACTTAAGAAATGATGGAAAAAGTCATGTGGATGGAGGGGAATACAAAAAAAATTGTCTTTGGTGTTAAGGACAACAAGATATGGAGAAATTTTTAAAAAATTAGGAGAAACATATAGAAAATATATTATGAGGTAATTAGATGCTAAAAGTCAAGGGAAAAGGTAGAATTGGTGAGTAGTATGAATACTAAGAGATTCAGAAAAAGAAGAGAATAAGTGTTATTAATTACACGAACTACGATAATATCTCATTGAAGGGAAAAAAATTCAAGTATGGACACAATTATTCACCATGAAATAAATTTCCTTTAGTATTATAAAATATATTCCAATACTTAAAGTAATTTTCCATTATTTAAACCAGCATTACATATTTGAATCATAATGTCTCTGTTTCCATTAACATACATTTTGATTTCTAAATTCATGAAGGTCATAAAAGTCATGAGAATATCAATACTATAAGTCCCACTGCAATGATTTTAAATTCAACTTGCCCTTTCTTACTGAGATAATGCTTTAAACTATAAAAAATAATTATCCTCATAGATCGATTTAATGGAACTTGATGTATTGTGCCAAGTATTGTAAAAACAAAAATTCTGAATACACACAAACTCAAAAGTGCATTGGCAATAATTTATTAGCTTCATGAAGTATCTCTGAGTAACTACACACAAATATAGAAAAAAAAATAGATATAATAAATGAGAAAGTGTTTTTTACCTGGTTGTGGTTTTGTTCCCCTCTTGAATCCTGGAAATACCTCTGGCTTAATGACTTGGTTACTCTTGATATGCCTCCAATAATCAGCAGTGTAATTAGGTTTGATTACTGGTGGGGTGATTCTTTTTGCCTTCAGATTGCGGATATTTAGTGCCTGAAAAAGGAGTATGGGATATTTGTGTAAGTTTTTTCCATTGGTATTTTATTTGATATTATATTAACAGTATACATTCATAAAATTTGGTAATCATAATGAGCTAGTTTGGGAACAAAATTCTAAGAACAATGCCATGTGAATCCTCACTATTATCTTACAATAGATTTCAGTTAAACTTTGTGTAAATATCTAAATTTTTCTCTGAATCATTTGTGAATGATTGAATAGTTCATGCCAATATATCATTGTGTTCGTATTTGGTATAAGATGTTATTACATTTGTGTATTTCATTTCTATTTATCTTAGAAAACATCCCTCAATGTGACTCATTCAGTTAAACACACATTAGTATCAAGTTCCAATAATTCATCATTTTTCTATCCCTCTTCTGAAGATGATAGGTAGTCTACTGGTTAAGACAATTTTTTATGAACTCCCACTTAAATCTACTGAGCCTTTTCTTAACACAAATTCCTCTTAAACTCTTCATACTCCCTGCTAGCTATCATTCTATCTAAGATACCTATTCTCTCCCTTGATTATAGTATCTCATGCCTTAATCTGTCTATTAGTTTTCCCCATATTTTAATTATACTCTCATTTCCTGTCTAGAACTTTAAATTAAAGAAAATACCTGTAATCTGAAATGTGGGCAGCAAATTTGCTTCTGGCTAAGATGGAATTCTAACTAATGTTATAAAAAACATCTTTCCTACAGCCAAGTTTCCATTCATATTTTTATGGGTCTCTAACGTTTGGCATTTTCACTACTCTTCTGAAAGTAGCCAAAGTCATACATACATCTATATAAGTAAGTATACTCCGCATATAAATTCATATTGACATTTTCCCATTGAAACAGTTTAGGAACATTTTTCAAATAGTCCTATATCCTTTTTTGCCTATAACCATTTTTTCACATATACCAGGTAGCAGAGGACACTAAAAAGGCTAAATGAAAGAAAGTATGAAATTTTTCCATGGAGATGACATGAATTTAAAGTTAAAGATGAGAATATTGTAAAAATATCTCATAATTTTTTTCATTAACCTATGATATGAATATAAGTCTTTCCAATCCCATGGAACTTTTTCAATACCTATTAACAAGCTCAATCCAGCCTGGGGAAAAGAAAATGGTTTTCTCAAGAAAATGAACTACCTTGTCTGCAATTTCTTCTTGCTGCACCAATGTGAAACTGGGGGGCTTTATAATGTTACCTTTTGGGGTTTTGAATATTTTAAATTATGGTTACCATTGTATCTAAAGGCGAGGAAGAATGTGATGTAATGTGTGACCCAAATCAGAAATTGGAAGAAGGCATGTATTCGGTTATAAGAGGAGATTGGTATCTCCTGCACTACCTCTCCCTGGTGCATGAGCCTACCTTGACACCTAAATTATTCCAGGCCTTTCCGTTCTATCCTCATATTTCACAATTAATAGCATTCAGATCATGCTCTACACGTTTGGTAGTGTACTAATCTGATTTTATGACCCTATTACAGTAGTAAGGATGATGTACTGCTTAACTGACTCTGTTTGGACTGAATTCCTACAGGAACCAACATCAACGTTTCACGCATGTTCGGCTCATCACATGTAACAGAGACAATGTTCTCTGCTACTAGGATAATTAAACTTAGTCATTTATCCCTTGCGATGCATATTACCTCAGGTACACGTCTTGCTCACTACTAATTTTGGAATGAATCTTATCTAACTATTTGTCTATTTGGTGTGAGAAGGAGTGGAGATAGTTGAATGAACTCGGAGGAAAAAGTAATGACATTATAAGGATGGTAGGATGAGGAAAATCAGAAGAAGGCAAAGAAGATGGAAGGTGAAGAATGGAATTTTGAAGTCGGTTGTTGAAGTTAGTTTGAAAGGGAAGCGAGGTAAAAGGAGGAAATAAAAATGAATTTTTTTCACCTTACATTTAAGTCTTCTCCATTGAAAATTTCCATAGTTTCTTTCAATTATCTCTCTTAGTGCCCTCCATTAACTGGCATATGTGGAAAAAATGTTTCTCTGTAATAAGGATATAAGGCTATTCCAATTTTTTTAATAAATTTATTCAGTAGGAAAATGAGTCGATATGAATTCATACTCTTTATACTACTGTACTTATTTACAGTAAACCCTCACAGAGCGCGATTTGGTCAAGACGCGGATCGACTTCCTATCCACATTTCAAATGACGCGGTGTCTATTCTCGGTAAGACGCGGAGTACCGTAGCTGACAAATGTCTTTACGTATTTTATAAAATCACTTTCTGATGTAATTGTATGTTTTTACCGAAAAATTACTACATTTACAAAAGTACGAATTATAAATTCGAAATTATTTTCCTCGGGTAGGTAATTGCATATCCATAAAATATTATACTGAATAGAAAAGATTAATGAGATAAAGTCGGCATTCACCATTTTATATGGATTCCTAATAGCGCGATTTCACAAGACGAGGCAATTTCAAGGAACGCATCTACGGCACTATATGAGCGTTTAGTGTATGTAGATGTTTGTATGGCCTTGGCTGCTTTCAGAGGTTTAGCAAAAATGCCGATTTATAAAAATAATAATGGGAACTTAGCTGTAGGAAAGGTGTTATTTTATAACATTAGTTAGAATTCCATCTTGGCCAGAAGCAAAATTATTGCCCATATTTCAGATTAGAGGTATTTTCATTAATTCTAAGTCAGAGCCGCCTGTGGTTTTCCAGGAAGACGTGGTACCCAGAAAATCGCTCGGCTTGGATTTATCTGGAGGTGCCCCGGTGACGGTCAGGAGCCGAGCACTGTCTATCCACTGTGCTACCACGACCTATTACGCGAAAATCCTAGCAGCTTAAAAAATTGATCAATGGACATGGTTCTTTGATTAATTCTTGAAGACGTTTCTTCCAGCTCAAAATTTGTAGAGGCCCAAAATTTTTCACCGGAATTTTCCTAATATTTGTTTACAAAACTTAGGATTTAACGAAGTGATAATTGCAATATTTCCTTGACCCATGAAAAATATCGATTTTTGCATTAACTAACAGTAGTTATAACTTACCTGTGTGCTGGCAACCAGCAGGATGATTAAGAAGATTCCCTTCATGGTGGTGTGGTGAGGAGATGTCCCTTGATCCACCTTATATACTATCCTGCCTTACCCGCAATATCATGATATTCTTTACGCTTATCTCACATGATAATACGTAATTTCCGTACTACACAAAAGGTGATACGTCAGGCATTTGGCGGACTTCTGCAACACTTTTTTTCTTCGGCTCTTATCTTACTTTTCTTGATCAAACTCGTTCTTTCCGAATTACATCACATTTATATATCGTAATCTAGTTTATATCATATTCATCTCATGGTTTCCTGGTCTAGTATGTACCTACTTGAGCTATAAATAATTTACAGTGGTTTTTTATGTTTCCCAAAAAGTAAAACTGTGACATGAAGACGTAACAAGCCGATCAGTAAATTGTAATTCTTTGCCATTTTAATATTTTAGCAAACATTTTGAAAAACACAACAGTACTAGCGATAAGCCAGGCTTTCCAAGGGTACTTAATCCCTCAGGAGTCTTAATCCCACATGTCTTAATCCCACAGGAGGTATATCAATTCAAATAATTTATTTATTATTTTAATTATATTATTAATTTATTTATTTATTGATATTAATGCATGAGAGAATGCAACAGTTTCAATCCAAAACCAATGGAGGAAGGATCTCCAATTATTTATGTTGCAATTGAATTAATTTTTAATTGACGATTTTTTTATGAGATGTTCTCTTTCTGGTAATTGTTTATCAAACGCAATTGGAATTGTTTCCCCAAATTAAGACGATCATATATAAATTCTTGCGACTTATAAGCAGTTCTGAGATCGTAAAAAGTTCGAAAAATAGAATCTTCACGACATCCATTCAAAATTAAGCCCTCCCCTGCAAATCATGACCCGGAAGTAACACATTTGAAGAAGAACCCTGTTCTTTGATCGATTCTTGAAGATTTGTGGGTAATACATCGCGACTAGAGGTTGTGGTATCGCAGTCGGTAAAGAGCGATAGATTCCTGAAGGAGGGACCCTGACAGGTGACCCTGGGGACCCTGACAGGTGACCCTGGGGACGACTCGGGACACTTTCAGATAATTCGAATAGAGCAATTTTCTGCGTACTACGTCTTCCTGGGAAGCCAAAGGTGGCTCAGAGAAAGTAACTGGTCTCCCTGAGTACCCTGATGTATGAATTTTCACACGGCGTTGAGCTTAGTACTAGGGGTACTAAGCCAGCTCTAACCTCATCTACCAAACCGATCTTATGTGGTTGAAGGCTGTGGTTTGGTATTGCGAATATTTTGATACATAAGAGTCGAGAGTTATCGGCTGAAAGCTCTAATGATTAAATTTATATATTCACAAATAATCATGATTTTTTTAATTACGTGGATCTGTGTGATAAAAAGGGTATCAGAATCTTTAATTCCAAAATTAATATTTGGCGAAGGGTCGCTAGTCTACTTAATTCCATAAAATGTGGCATACCTACATTATTTCTGCGATCGACCGCATTTAAGACTCCTTGGAGTATTACTTTGTATTAAGGTGTGAATTTTTCTAATCCATTAATGTGGTTTGATTTAATTCTTGCTCGAAATCATCGAAACTGAATTCATGGTTGGGCGTGTTGAATAGGTTTTTAATGCAGTCTAAACTAGGCTTAATTTAGACTGTGCTTTTAGTCTTGTTGTCGACGATCCAACTTGATGGAGTGAAGAGAAATTGCATTCAATGCACTTTGAGTGCATACGAGCGTGTTTTGCTAAAAAAAATCTCGACAGTCTTGTGCAATCCCGGTCGGTACGAGGTTTACAGACGTATCCTGAAATACGATTTAAAGGGGTTTCAAGTGATAATTAACAGCCAAACAAATTACAATATCGCGTGTTAGGCAATGATGGACAGTATAGATTCACGGAATGCATTCTAGAGGAAATTTATAACAATTACATATACATGGTGTTAATAATATAATAAACTGTCGTCAAATTATTATCTGTTGGAAATGGAAAAAGAGAAATACGTTACCGTATTTTCCGACCTATAGGGCACAGTTTTTCGCTCGAAAATTTTATTAAAAATAGGTCTGCGTCGGCTGAGCTTAAATATTTTCCCGAGGTCAGGAAAACATACCCATATTAATATAATTTCATTGTAGAAATAAAACTGCTTCTTTATAGAGAAATAAGATTACGTACTTCGTATTTTTCCACTAAGATTTTTATTTAGTTTCGACGCTGCGGCGCCATCTTCAGGACCTCCAGGCATAGAAGAAGCTTCAGGTACCTGAAGAAGACGCCATAGCATCGAAACTAGTGCCTAAATAAAAAGCTTAGTGAAAAAATACGTAGTACGTAATCTTATTTCTCAGAAATGGATTTCCACAGAGTTCTGCCTGAAAATATCGATGTTGTTATATAAACTTGACCTTACATATCCCATGGTGAACAACCTTTAATACAGGAACCCGTTAATTTTGTAATATAAAAATCACATATTAAAAATATTGACATTAAATAACGCTATTTTTTCCCTAAAATCAAACACAAAATATCACAGTGCTTCATATGGCCTGGGGGGACTATTCTGTAACCCGAAGCTGAATGCCGAAAAGAGCTCCCTGAGGCTTAAAGCTCCCAACCTTATTCCGTAACCGCTTTCTCCCGAGCTAGGAGCCAGCAGTTCGCTCCGGAGCTTTATTGGCGCCAAATGTGATTCCGTAACTAGCTTGGAGCTTCTTGCGTATCCTCAGCTGGCACCGTCCGGAACCCCACGTAATACCCCCTTGGAAAACGTCGGTAACCGAAGCTCCGAGAGAGGTTGAGTTGAAACTTATGATGGAAATCGTGTCTGTATTTCAATTTTATGAAAATGGCCCATCGGGAAATTCTATGGGCAGAAGAATGCAGTATATGGATCATGAAGTCATCTGTCATTCTTTTTAGGAAGTAGATTCGTCTCTCTTCCATAAAAATGTAAGCTAGAGGATCAGGAAGAGTAACTATGTGTATAGAAAATTAGTTATTTGTGGAATGGCCACACCTTTAGATTTGAATGTACGCGTGAATTGGAGTGTGGGGGATGTGATGTAACTATCTATATGTCTTTCGTAGCGTCAATTAATTTGCGAGATCATTTTTGGAAGTCGGGACTCACGACAAGAATAACGAAAAAACCAATTTAGCCTCAAAAATACAAGCTCGGCGCTTTCATCTCGCAATTTACCTCGACAAACACTAACGCTATCACTAGTTTTGCTGTTGCGTTGAACTCGACCTCATTATAACAGCATCATTTATTAATTTTAATCAGTACTGAACCTAGGCTTTTATGGTTTCTTCCGCGTTGGTTTATCCTGGTGGACGACAATATCCCCGGCATCTGCAGGTCACTTCATATCACTCGAGTCATATAATCAATGCGGAAGCCTTCCCAGAAACTAACCAATAAAATTATTTAACTATTTCTTTACAGTTGTCGCTTTAACTGATAAATAATTAGCTTTAATATTCTGTCATCCGTATACCTATGGCCGTCTTATACCTACTTGTTCCCTGGATTCCATTAATCCTACATCCAAGTGTAACTTATTTTTTCTGCACTTATCTTAGGTTATCCTAAGTGTCTATCCGCAATCCTTTTATTTCCAGTTTAAAATGTTCTTATATTTCCCCCCTCTGTTCTTTGATTTTACTCGCTTTGATATCGATGTATGATATCAAGAAATTCCTTCTTCCTCTTTATTGTTAAAGCGTTTACATTCCACCCTTTCATACCCTCTTTTGAACTTCAAACAACACTTATTGAGCAGTAAAGTACAATCCACATCCCCAATAGCTTCCAGTCTAACGTGAATTTGATGTTTTACCTATATCTAAGACTAAAAATAGTATTATTTTTTTATTTTCCTGTCCCCAGTCAGAATTTTCCAAATGTTTTCGTTTCAAGTAGGCTTAAAATATCTATCCATTTTTCTGCTAAATCATTTCTCCTGTATACATCTCCGGCTTTATCTCCTCTGTCATTTTTTTAAAGAACGCGTCTCCCCCTTGGCATCTCTATTCTTTCGCTCTCGATTAAAATAACTTCTCTTCCCTTAATTTTCTGTTCAGCACTAATGTCACTCCGAGTTGATTCCATTCCTCTCTGATGCAAATTACAATATACGTAATCCCATTCCTCCAAAAATCTTAATTTTCCATTCACGTATCTTCGCTCACATCCACTACGCGTGTTTCCTTTCTCCGTCTATCTTTTACGTTATTTAATACTTTACGGTCCTCTATTCTACATATATATTCGGTATACTTTACTTACGGTCCTTTATTCTACATTTCCGAAGGATATCTATCGTATAAGGATTTTGAGTTTGACGGCGGCTGAGACCTTTGATTCCCCATTAGACCGGGCTTGTAACTCGTCCCTGTGGACTGAATTTTTTCATTGCACAGATTAGTTTATCTTATTTAGTCTTTCTTCAGTTCTTGAAGAAATTAACTGAGGTGGTTCCCCCACTGATTTCGACGGTGGTAATCTTCGATATGGCATAATTTAATGGCCCCATCACTATGAGGGATCCATTATTGCATTCACTTTACAGAGTTTCTTAGGGATTACGTGCATTACGGCTCAGGATCTTAGATGGATACATCTAGGGCCTTGCTACGGAGCGTCTGGCCCTGACTATAGTTAATGCACAAAATAATCGAAGCAAAGACCCTTGCGAGAGAAGAACAGTGCCGAACAAAATGTTAACGCGACCTACGTTTCGTGAAAGTATTCATTAGAAAATTTTTGCTATGCGACAGGAGATAAAAGCACATCCCTCACACATTGGTCCTGTTATAAACCACACGTATTAGCAGGGCCGTCGAGTAGCCAGCTCGCCATCACGCGGGTGGCAACCAATTTAATTCTCAAATTTCTTATAGTATTCTTAAGATTATTTGATGATATTCTCTCACAATGGAAGCAGCGGCGTTTTTTTTTAGCTCCTCAAGTGTAGTAACTGTACTGTAATCAGAGTCCGCTATCCCTTGACATTGATTGTCGCCCCTCTTTAATCATATTATACCATCTTCCAGCTGTGCTAGAGGGAAGGAACAGACGAATCGTAAACCTTCTGTAGCGTTAAATAGACCTAATCTCATAATTTGAACGCAATTTTTTTTCTTATACCATTGCCGAGGCTAATTGAACGTGCTGCAATAGGGGAGTAAAATCAATGACACTCGTACAAAATAACCAATACCCTCAACCAAGGTTATGATATTCCGTGTGAAAACGGAATATCATATCGACGGCGTGTGAAAATGCACACATCATGGCGAGGTGGGGAGAATACATGTCCTTTTCGTGTGCTGCCTGTGGTTTCCAAGAAGATCTGATACACAGATAGGTAATCACTCAGCTTGGCTTTAGCTAGACCTGAAGAAAGACGTCACCTGGAATTGAATCAGGAACCTGTTACACTGCCAAACCCTTTACCCACTGGGCTATCATGGCCAACAAATGCTAGATAGAATAAAAATTTTGCATAATAAATGATGCGAATAAAAAATTATAATCTCTCTTTAGTGAAAAGCCGTCGTGTATTTCAATGAAAGGTGAACCTCTCATTCACAATAAGTAAAAGTTCCTTCTCCAGTATCTTTCAGTACAGCAACGTCATTTGAAAATACTCTTACTTTGAAAGGGAGAATATTTTCTTGGCATCGACTGTCACTTAACCTGGTAATAATACTGAACTCATTAATACAAGTTTTTGTACTTTATCCTTGTTAAATCTTCTTAATCTAAATCCACTATTTTATCATCGAAACAGTCATTACTATTTTTGAAAGCACTTTCTGAAGGCAGAAGAAGATCCGATGTTCCCCAATTAGTTTTATTTTCTTGTTTGGAATACTCTATATGCTTATTATTTATTTCAAATTTTTTCTTAGGTTTAACATATTTCTGAGCTTGTGTTGTAGTAGTAGTTGGCACACACTACAGTAACATTTTTTATACATATTTTATACCACATCAAGAATGAGTACATAGAATAAAATATTTGACTCGGTATTCCCTGATAGGTGAAAATAAGGCTCTAATGAGAGGATATTTCAACTCTGGACTTTGATTTCTGACAAGTAATGCAAAGTTTATGTTCTAGAAATTCTTGGCTAGAAGCAGGCAAAAAATATTTATTTGAATCTAATAAAATTATTAGCGAGAGGTTCAAAGCATGCCTCTAGAATCTCCATTAAAAGTAGTAATCTAAGTCTTCAACCATTAGGTCAGTATGACACTCGCCGGGGGGTGTGAAAATTCACTCATCAGGGTAGGTGGTTCAGTTCCTTTCCCTGTGCCGCCCGTGGTTTCCCACTCAGCTTGGGTTTTAACTGGTGTCCTGTGGGTCTTGGACCCGGTTCCCAAGTTCAGTAATCGAAAATTGTCAGGAATAACAATTCAATATTTATTACCAGTTTATAAATATTCTTAATTTGATACAATATAAGCACATATGCATATTTAACGTAGTTAACAACAGGAAATCACAGCTAGATCGCTAAACCAAAAGGCGGGGGAGATGGGAGGGAAGATAGTATTTACAAAAAATTGTTGACCTTGTGCTCTATCTATACTTTATTTTTAACCTCGTGGACTCTGTATTTTTAAATTACCTTTTGTATTATAGGTTTTGTATTTAAGCTTTTTACATCAAGCTTCCTAGTGGATATATTCCTATATTCGGAGAACGGGCGTCCTGAGTACAAAATTTAGTTGAGGTCCCCTGATACTCTTGGCTGAAATCAAGCAGAGTGATTTTCCAACAGATTATCCTGAGAAACAACAGGGAACACTTAGGGAAAGGGTAAAACCTTCAATACGAATTAGATATATATATATATCTAATTCGTATTATATATATATATATATATATATATCATACGCAGTCTTATCTTACCTATGAAGGCAATATTCAGGTAGAAAAATGTGGTATGCCCAGTCACCGCACTGACATAAAATAATTACAAAGTATAAGAAAAAAGGGGAAATTATGCACTTGACAACACGATCTTCTTAGAGGAAAAGAAAACTCCATTATCATCGTTACCGTTTTAAAAATAGTTCTGTACAGTCACTGAAAACACCTTTGTTATCTCTATGTAAAAGTTATCTCCGAGTTTAGGAGTTTCCCACCTTGCAACACTATCGGAAGTATGCATCTCGCGAAATAAAAATATCCATAATTAAGGCCGATGTTTGCAGTTTAGACACATATAATTGGTGATGTGTTGGCGATTGAGTCGCGCGATCAGGAGATGAGTGGAAAGATATGATAGCGGTGGCGATGACCGTTATTTACTAAGTATAAAAACGGTTTTCCCAACTGGAAGACGAATGTCGTCAGTGGATGACTTAGAAAATTTAATTACGATATTAGCGGAGGAGATTGACAGCTAAGGCCGTTTGCATAGACTGAGAATAGTGAATGATCTCCTGGTAGATAGGACGACAATAGATCCGGCATCGGCTTTTCCCCACCCACGACGTGAGGTACCAAGAGAAACAGGTCTCAAAGATCTATCTTTTAGCGTTATCCACATGGCAAGTAAATATGTATTATGGAAACAGGCACTTGCAATACACAATTGAGAAAGGACATAATTGATTACTAAGCCCTTTTACTACAAGAGAATGAGGGATCTATCCAGTTTGGGAGAATTGTGCGCCTTTTAGCAAATTATTATAAATCTACAATGTGAAAAGCTTAGAAAAGATGAGGCATATGATTGATTTAATATTGTTACATGAAATTCTAAATGGTTTATGTGCCCAAATGATTGAGAAAATAGCTTTTTATGTGCCGACTGTGTGCTGCGGAAGTTATAAACCGTTTGTTAGGAAAAGTTATAGCACAATCTACAGTGAAAACTCTTCTCTTACCAGGACGTGTAATAGGTATAATAATTAATATTTATTTAAAAAGGGTTTATGTACGTTTTAATAGGAAATGTTTTATGAGTCATTTTATAGTTAATTAGGAAAAAACGCTTGCATTTATCAAGCGGGAGGGGATAAAGGAGATTAAATATACAAAGGCGAAAAATATTCAAATAAAAAAATAACAAGCTATTGTTGCTCCAAAAAGCTAGTAAGGAAAACGAATGCCAGAATACCGTAGGGAGAATATAGTGATTGATGACTGATATAGATAAGGGTAATATACTGGTTAAGGTAGGCTTTTTATGAGTCTCAGAAAACCTACCTTAACCAATATAGTGATGGGTAAAATTTTTATTAAATGCTATAAGATCAACAATGGATTTACCGAAAAAGGCACAACATTTTTCCTGGCTTTCAAAAATGATATAATAATGGAATATAAAGGCTCAAAAGACTAACCCACGGAATAGCCAAGGAAATTATGCTTCGTGGCTAACTACCCGGAATAACAATGCGGCAGTCATAGCAACCAAAAACAGGATGATGATAGAGAAAAAATTTCGCGCTTGAACGGAATTTACTCATACTCTTAGGGCCGTATCGTCAGTCGTCACTTAAGTTCTAGTACGAGTATGACCTTGCTGCAGATCAGAATGAATGAGTGACTCTATTTACGATCCCCCCTTCAGTGACTCTTTTCTTTTCGTCGGTTCGCCAAGGGCCAGTATGCACTTGATCCGTGACGTAATCCAAGTACGTTTACGGGTAAACATCAGATTTTATTGAAAAATAAATAAAATCGCAATATTAACGCTTCACATTTACTTCAAACATCTCTGCCGGATTTTCCCGACCTTTGGTATATCTTCTGGGAATGCCATCTTACTGCTCCCAAAAGATATGCCGGCCATATACCTCCAAGTGGAAAACTACAGGTCAGAAGGGACAAAATCCCTTCTGACATCAATACCATATTGTCATTCCCCTCTTTTAGGGTAAATTTAAAGAATTGCCTGCTAAGGAAAGCCTAGTAGAGCATTGATGAATTTCTAGAAAGCGGTTGTAAATGTTGCCAAGATACAAACATCTGTCATGCATAATGCAACATCTATAAATGTTACCTTCTGTCCTTGCTGCAATATTTTTATAATGAATTTGTTTTAATTCAAACGGATTGTAAACTTAATTTATTCATGTATTTTATTGTACAATTAATTTGATGATTTCTATGTTACTAAGTAACCTTCCAGAAATAAAAATTAATGAATGAATTACGTCTTCATTTATAACCGCCATATTGTTTAAGTCCTGACTAGTACTTCTAGAGAGCCCCAAACCGTTGGGATCATTTTAAGGGTGAGTCGTCCCTTAAGTGACGACCGACGAACGCAGCTAGTAGGCGCTCGTCCTAAAAAGTGACGTATTTGGTTCTAGTTGGCGTTTAAATGAAGACTGACGATACGGCCCTTAGACCGATATACAAATAGTCGTGAAAGAATAAGAAAACATAGTCCTTCAGTTAAAATTTAATCTAAAATCCAAAGCTTCTTCTCAATTTTGTTCATATTTTTAAGAGTGGACGAAACTTACACTATACAGTAAAATTCTCATTTTCCCATTACGTTACATGTTAAAAGATGAACGTCTCTCGACTTGGAAGCGTGCCACTTTCTTGAGCTTTCAGATCGTTTCCATGCTTACCGGATGAATAAATATCTTCACTGAAAATTTCATACCGATAGCTTGAGTGAAAGTGCCCGGGAATTCATCAATGGATCAGTGAGATGGTTTTCAACTTTGTTTTATAATTAGCCGGTGGCATATTTAGAAAACCAACCTACAGCGACCATATCATTCCTATCGAATCCTCCCATCACTTTTCCTAGAAACACGTCGCTCTCCACTCCATGATTCACCGGTTACTAAACATTCCGCTCACCCCCAACGACTGAACTCGAAACAATCAAATCCATAGCAGCAAACAATGGTTACACACACAATTGTTTGAAAAAAAAAGAAAAAAAAGGAAAACTACCACCAAAAGCATCTCCCACCTAAATACAATAAATCTAACTAGCTTCAAATGGTGTTCCCCTACCTTTCTCGATAACACATCTTACAAGATTTCCAACCTTTAAAATCAACTCTTTACACGCCCTTAACACTTTTCAAATTCCTATGTAATGCCAAATATTCAGTGGACAAACTTTCCAAACCTAGTGTCTATAACCATGTTTGGAATAATATGAATATTGTACTTTTCCACAGAAATGTATTCTCCGTACAAAGCGTTTCTCCGTTCTACGGCATCGTCAGGTACATGTCGAGGGTGTGGAATTTCGACAACATAAATGAAGGCATGATGGGTGGGGTGGGTTTGGGTTTGAGGCAGAATTGCTGGAAATTAAAAAAAAAAAAAACAGTGACCAATGGGTGTAAGGGAGATGGGGAGGGTTGAGAGGCGGGGGAGAAAGAGAAAGGGGGAACGTGGTTAAGGGAAGGGAGGAGGGAGGGTTGGTTACAACTTCCACGAATTGAAGCCTCATATCGTTCATTTTACTAGTGTCTATAAATTAACTCGTATGGATTGCAATGCTATATGCATATTGATCAGAACGACAGAAATATATGGAAGAGCACCCAAGAGCACCATAGACCCTTTAAGAGAAGACTCAAGAGCTCCCTTTTGCTAAACATTTAAAGGAACACAATCACAAAAGTGACTTTGTCCCTGACGTCTTGCACTCAGTTGACAAAGGCTTTAAACTGGACGCTTTGGAGCATATAGAAATCATCACCTAATCCCAGTGTAACTCTATGCAATGAACAAACATTTAGTCACCCATCTCCATTACTTTCCATAAAAGCCAAATTGAACCTACGCGCCCAGCAACCCTTTCCCCCACCTTCCACCCGACTCCCCTCGTACCACTTTTTACACGATCGTCCCATCACACCGACTAAACGTAAAACCTCACCCTACCCGCAACCCCGCCTTGCCCTGAGTCCCTTTT
>WURS02382225.1:0-37514 GCA_011762765.2 Rhinocypha anisoptera
GATGAGACAGTGACTAAGCAGTGACCACATCATGACTTACATAGAAAGTGCTCGCGATGAGTCACATGCTTTAACAATCAATCATGACTAGATAGGGGACCTTACACAGATGACGTGTCGAGTCTCCAGCGTCCTCGCTGAGACACGACAAATAGTAAACATAAATAAAAAAATTAAAATTAAAAAAAACTAATAAAAAAATTTCAAGATGCATTTGACATATTTAAATCGGCTATTATTTAAACAACTTTGATTTTTGTCAAGAAAAATGAATAGAAAATAAATTCAAATAAAACAATTTGTTTACCTATGTTGCCATATCTAAAATTTTTTGTTTAGTATATTAATTAATGTTTTATTTAATTAATTTTTAAAAGTATACAAATTTAATAATGTAAAAATTGTTTTTTAATAAAATAAATTTTAAAATTTTGTGAAATGTGATATTGACAAAGTAAATCATATATAAAAATTAATGATTTAATATAGAAAAAATAATGTAAAAATACACAAATTATAATTATACATTTCAATAGATTTTAAAACAAATATGTATTATATTTTTATAATTTATTAAAACACAAAAATCAATTTAATAAAATCATATATAAAGGTTTAATTAATGACATTTTGTTCAAAAAATTATTTTTTAGTAACATTTATAAATGACATAATATGTGGTTGCCCAACTCGTGTTGGAAAATCAGATTTTCTACAAGGCAGTTTATATTTAGTTTTTGATTTGTCTAGCGTTTTGCAGTGTAAATTAAGTTTTGAAACATCAGATTTTCTTTGAATTTCTTCATGTTTTGATTGTTTTTCAACAATTTCACACATTTTATGTTCTGTTTGTTTTATCAATTTTTCATACAATTCTTGTTTCGGTTGTTTCATATTATTATTTGTAACTTGTAAATAGAAATTATAATACAAAAATTTTTGAGACGATGCATTATCATTATTTGTTGATTTATTGATAGTTGAGGAATTTATTGGTTCATCAAATTTATTTTTGACAGATTTTTTACTATGAGATACATCTGGATTTGGAGCTAAAATTTTTCTAAAATAACTTGACACCTCTGGATCGTATAAGTTTGCATTATCAAGAATAATTTTAGCAAATTTGTGATTAATTTTGCTGTTTGTTTTCATGTTTAGCATTGTTTTGCTGTTTGTTTTAAAAATTTGTTGAATATCACGTTTTAGTAGTGAATCATCAAAAATGGTATAATCAGGTTGCGTTAGTGAAATGTCTACTGATATTTTTGCTACTAAACTCTCTAATGTAGGAGCATCTTTTAACATAATAGAGTTTAGTTCATTGTTTGTCCATTCTTGTCGTTCAAAATTATTCTGTGAAAGTGCCAAAAGAGACCTTTCATTTTTAATTACTGGAGAACAGTAGAGATTTGGATGTTTGCCTAAGTAAGGATCGAATGTGTTGCGTTTTTGAGGATCAATTGACAACACTTTAACTCGTTCAGATTCCAGTTCAAATATATTCAAATGTTTAGCTGAATGTTTGACGCATACACAGTCGTTGGATTTTCCGTTCCAACAGTCAAAAGCACGCAAATCGTAATAGCCAATAATCACTTTGCACAAGGGACAGTTGATGCATTGATTCATCAGTGCTCCATCTACCGAGTACATCCACTCGAGTGGCTCCACAAACAATGACTTACACCTATTCAGACTTTCATAATGGCCTGTTTTTTGTTCAGGTCCCGTAGAATTCAGCATGTTTAACTCAGTGCATAGTTCAAAATTGCAATTTCGACAAATGTACCAGTCGTAATGTTTGAAATCTTTTTCGCGATCTTTACCAGAATCAATTTGTAGGAAATGCTTTAGAAATGGGCGCAATAGATTTTGACCTTTCACAGCGTGCAATATATTTTGAAACATTGCACTGTTTCCCAGAACGTACATAAAATACTTAAAATAGAAGTAACGAAATAAATGATTAGTGCGATCAATTGTATAGCCCATCTGGTAGTAGAGATAGATTTGAAAGTAGAAACCTTGGTTGTACATCATGTTATCACATTTTTTTGTGAGCATGCATGAAACGTACGTCATGTAGTGATCTGGTCCGATGAACCCGATTTGAAGTGATTGTTGAAGATGGGAAAGGAATCGAATCAAAAATACATTCATCACGGGTGCCGACAAAGCCTGGTTTGACAGAGAACTGTGCACCAACACGCTTTTCCCTTTGGCCAACGTTTCCAACATCATCAGATACAACATGGGAAATAAACATAGCATATTTGCATTGGGATTATCTTTAATAATTTCCACGTGATGAATGATTTCGGGATGTAGCTTAGGATACAAATTGTTTTTATGGCACATCAAGATGACCAATTCGATGTTATGCTCGTTCAAAAGTTTGAAATCAGGATATCTTGGTGTAGTACTAAGAAATAGACCCTTTTCAATGCAGATTAATTTGGATTTAACGTGTTGCAAAATTTCGTGATTTTTAATAAACTCTTTTCTCTTTTGTCTTTGAATTGCTTGTTTATGTTGTTTTTGTTGTTCATTTTTGGCCAACTTAATCATTTGCTCTGCAATTTTATCTATTTGATCTACATTGCATTGTTTTGTTTTTCTACGATTACAAGACTTGATATAATTTTTTATTAAAAAGTTGCGAGAATAATCAATGTTAGAGTTTTCTGAATCGGATAGAAAACCACAAAATTCGTTATTTTCAAAATCAATATCTTTTTCCTTAATGTTACACTCAGATTCTGATGCACTACTTGACTTATCTTTAGTTTCACACTGAATATCAACACAATCTAACATGTTTATCAGATTATTCATTTGAAGTTGGTCTTGTTGAGCTTTAAATTTTTTGATTAATCGTTGTTTCATTATTTTTTCTTTTCTAAATTTTTCAACCAATATTTCAATTGATTCATTTTCTAAAACAAGTTTCTCTAACATTAGTTCATTTTTAAATAAATTTTTGTCTTGAATCGTAACGTTAGTTACATCCTTTTTAACTATCTCCCTTTCTGGAATATTGTCTTGATTTCCAACATCAACGATAATACATTCATTATTCGATTTAAATACTTCTGTAATTGGTTGAGCTTGACATAACATATCTGTTGGATTACTGTCATTTTCTATTTTCTTCAACTTTTTGATTTTTTTGTAATAATTTTTATCACCAAACTCAACAATTTCACCCTCTTCAAGAGTATCAGTATCATCTTCATTATCATCTTTATCTTTGATTTCATCAGATTGCTTCACTTGATGATATTTATTATTTTGTAATTTTAAATTAATTTCATTGTAAGACTGTAAATAGGTCAAATTTGAATCACCTTTACGCCTTTTGTTGGTTTTTATATCTTGAATTAACATTTTGTATGATTCATCTTTATAGTCGACAAGTTCACCTTCCTCAAGCTCATAGTCATCATCTTTAACTCTAAACTTGTTAAGTTTCATTTTATGCTTTTGGGACTCATCCGACTCATCATCAGCATCAATACACTCAGAATCGGACTTCTCAGACTCATCTTCACTTTCACTCAATAGCGGACTTTCGGGTGTAAACTTTGTAAATTGGTTCCTAAAGGATAAATTTTCAAACGATTCGTCGGGGTTAAATTGTCTGGATGTTGTTTTTAGTTTATCTTTTTTGACTGGATCGGGATTATGCATTAAGTATTGTTCTTTTTGTTTTTTGCTTAGTTTACGCCAAGTGGCTTTGTTTTCTTTGCTCATTTTCATTGCAAATACATTACGCACAATATCCGATTGATCACTGGCGGAAGAAGATGTTGACAGTTTTTTGTCTGAAACTGAATTATTTTCGGAACATTGAGAAGATTGAAGACTTATGTTTGAGTCTAATTCAATCGATTCTGAGTCGGACTTTGATTGCGGATTATGATTATCGTAAGAACAATAGCAATAAATCACACTTGGCTCGGGATCTTGGTCGTAAGGTGGTTGCCCATAGTAATTCATTCTCTCTTTTGCGTCTGATGGACAATAATTTTCCGTGTCTATTATAGAATCGCAAGATGATTCAAAATAAACGTCATCTAATTGAAATAAATCAGAGTGGGGTAGTTCTTGTTGGTTCACAAATTGATTCTTTTCAACTTTCTCCTCACAAAACCGTTTGGATTTTTTACTAATAGATTTTGCTATTTTCAATAATTGTGCGTTTGAAAGAGAATTAGCCTTGTCATGAAAAATCACATTCGATTTGTTTATATAACAATAATCTTGTTTATTTTGATTTTGATTATCCAATTTCATCTTCGACAAAATAAAAATAAATAAAATTAGTTCTAGAAAATTTCACAAACAAAACTGACTTACCTCAACCAAAGTATTAGTAAACAGATAATCTAATGGAGAAATTTCATTTTGTCCATTGCTATTATTGATATTTTCATTTTCAACCACTGGCAAATCTTTACCACTTTTAAATTCTTCTGACATTATATAATTGTTTAATTGATTCACATCAGATTTATTTTTATCACCAATGTTTGATTTGTAGTTAATCAATAAATCACTGGGTTCAGTGGTGAAAGCATCATTAATAGGTTCAATGCCATCATTCAGTTCATCTTCGGATAACTCAACAAGTTTACCAGTGAAGTACATTTCATCATTATTGAAATCATCCTCATAATCATCGTAATTTTCACTTTTATTCTTATCACCATCTTTGTCTTCTTTAACATTATTGGCAAAAGTATTGTCATAATTGATATAATCACAATCACCAAAAACTGAATCAGAATCAGAGCTATTACTTGTATATGAACTTGTATCAAAATTGGGAATATCGTATCCACTGTAATCGGAACTATTTTCTGATTCTTCTTGGGCAACCAAGAATAATGGCGGGGGAGAGTGTTGAACATTAGGCGATGAGTTGTAGTCACTGGAATTCTGAGATGACTTTTCCGATTCACTTTCTACCACGGAACCATTTGATTTTTGCCGTTTTAAATTAGACTTTTGAAAATTAGAAAAACATTAGATATTTGATCAAAATAATAATAAAATAAGAAATCAATTTTATAAATTTGGTCATTATTTTAATTATGACTCTTAATTTAACCAGTATTTTTGTTTGGAAACTTTTTCATACATTGGTTTGTGTTACTGGTCTTGAAAGTAGCCGCAACACAAACCAATGTAGGAAAAAGTTCCCGAACATATATTCTAGTTAAGTTTAGGACCATATTTTAATAAACAATAATCAATTTTATTAGTATTAACAAAGTGAATTTGTAGTTAATTAAATAAAAAAAATTTTATTAATTAATTTATTTTGTAATAAATAAATCTAATAAAAATAAATTTGCATTTTGTTGTAGGTTTAAATTTTAAACATTAATTTTTATTTTAAAAATGAATTAAATGAAATGATCTTAATTCAAATTCTTTATACTTTAAAATTTAAGTCAGATAAATAGATAGTAAATCAGTACGTAAATTTACATTTCAAATTTAGCGCCCATTTGTTTTTAGCGCCATCTAGTACTATTAGTTTTTAATTTAGAAAGAAATTTTAATTTATCTAGAAAGAAATAGAATCAACATAGCAATTATATACTCATTAGCTTTGAGAAAACAATTAATTCATCTGGTCAATATGAATATTTATGACAGATACTGAATGGGTGCATCGTGAATAATTTCGGTACTAACGCATTTAGTTTTTAACAAGTTGCTTGTTGCATAACTTGAACAATTTCCTTATTCACATATATTATTAACTGTGTTTGGTGAAGCATATAACATCAAATCAACAGATTTTTGTCATTTTCAGTAATGACATTAGTGAAAATGCAAATAGGATTATATTTAACATTAATAATAAACCTACCGAATTCATATTGAAAGCAAAATGCAACAAAACGAGTGCAAATAAAGGAGTTAGCGGATTTTGTTGTTTACTTGCTAGCGCGTTACCGACGGGTGAGCGACGGAAAAGGAAAATATAGAGCGGCGAGTGAAAAAAGTGAGTGAGAAAAAAAGAGAAAGAAGAAAGAGAGAAAGAAAGAGTAAGCTATACAGTTGCGCACTGAACAGAGACAAGTGTACCCAAAAACACTATCCCAAGTCTAACTCATTCTCGACACTGGTGTAAATAGCCCAATAGAAATAGACATTTTTTATTTATAAAAACATGTTTTGTTTGTTATATTTTAATGAATTATTATTTCTATTGTCTTAATTTTCATTTCTTATTTAATTAAATATTTTTTATAAGAAACGATAATTGAATATTTTTAAAATAGAATAGCTTATATGAATGGAGTATATGATGAACGGTAAATGTCAGTTTAAAGTGCACTTGGATTAGTGCATTTTAAACTGTAGTTTTTTTTCGAAAAATGAGTCATGCTCCGTGGCACAACTTTCGTAGTGCTAAGTTGCCAACGGCAATCTTGGCAGATGTGAAGTACGAAGAATAGAACGGTGCAATCTCCGCCCAAGCTAACTTGAGTCAGCACATTTGGTGGCTTGACTGGGCGTCATCATTCGATTGCTTTCAGGCGGGTGGCACAGCAGAGTCGTTCAAAAAGCAGCGAGCGGAGAGTCGTCGTTAGCTGCGTCGCAGACTTAGGCTTTCTTCTCGCTATCTTTGGCTGTACTTTGAGCCAAACACTTTCGTGTGCAACGCCATCTGTGGTAATGATTCACTGTGCTGCCACTTGCCAAAAAAGTGCTGCCCTCTTTGAATTTGTCGAATGAACTAATGGAATGTTGGTTTTATACTACATATATATATAGTTTTTTTAATATTTCAATTCAATTATTGTCATGCAATTTTATTTAGTATTTTTTATCACAGACATATTAAATTCAATTTATTACACATTCAAGAAAAATTATTATTTTAGTAAATTGTTTTTTATTGAGTGACAAATAAGTTTTTTGAAAAACTGTATATATTAGTATTATTTTATAGTAACTATGTTTTACAAGTTTAAAATTATAAATTAATTGTTTGAATAATGAATTATATTTGTAAAAACAAATTTTTAAAGTAAATCTTATAAAAAAGTTTGGGCAAACAAAGTGGTGTGCGTTTGATATTGCCCTACACGAACGCGCTACTCTGCTCTGTGCATCTCCTCTTCTAGAAGCAACCAAACTGGTTTCAAATCTCAGCACCTTTCATTGTGCGCCAGTGCCTCTTTCCGATTTAACACGCATTCAAATCTCGCGCAAACTAAATACTTATTGCTGATTGGTTAAGTTGATACTGAGCATGCGCATTGATAACTGGTTGAGCGGGCAATCGACAGAAGTGGTTTCCTGTTTTGCACTGTGCAGTAAAACTAGCACTAACTTACACTTGCGAACAAAATAGAAAATACTGAATCTGAAGCACTGCCGCTAACTCGTGCAGCAACTACTTCAACCTAAATGTTAGCAATCCAAATAAAATTCTTTACAGTATATACTCGATATATATAATTAGTGTACCAGTGAATTGACAAAAAATTAATCAATAATTAAGTTAAGATTAAAGAGCTAAGCAAATAATGGTTATTGTGTAATATTATTTTTTGTTACGAATAAAAATCGAAAATTTACTGTACAGTGATTTCCAACGATTTTTCACTGGAAACCGAAAGCGGTTGCGTCCTTGATGATTTGAGGAGAAACAACGAGTGGTGCTTTCGTTTGCTCCTTGTACTATTTCATGGAAACATCATTCTTACGTAACAACCCACATTTAGCTAGCAAAGCCAAGGATGTCTCAATCGCCCTGATCTAGTCATGTTCAAAATGCTCAACACCATTTGCGCTTGAAACAGGTTTTCGGTGAACGTCGGGGGTAACTCTCAATGCCGTCCGGTGAGATGACTAAGGTGGACTGGTTTGCCTTGTTGCGTTCAATGGCTAGCTGAGTGGAAACCGATAACGATCGGGCACTTTCACCATCTGGCACGACCGCTTTGACTAACAAATGTGCTCGGTGTCACATCGCAACCGTCGAGCAACATTCCACTTTTCCTCTAAAGTGTCTCCCTTTCCATGTTTCTTTACTTAGTGTCGTATTAATGTGTGGTTAATTTTGCGCCCATCAGTTACATCAGCACACTTGGTTCCCACTCGTTAAGCAAATTTCAACCATATTTGACGTCAACCTTACCACAAAACTAAAGTACAGCTTGGAAAAAACAGCCATCTTATTCCCAAAACTCATTTTTGTTTGATTCCTGGTAGAGACAAGTTGAGCAACGATGCGGACTATCACTGTGCGAGCACCTGTCAATATAGCAGTAATCAAATACTGTAAATAAGTTTAAATCTTTAATCTTGCTCATTTTGATTGATTGACATTTGCATTACACAGGGGGTAAATGCGATGAAGATCTTATCATTCCAATTAACGATTCGATCAGTGGCACACTCTCAATGGAGCAGATGAGTGCAACCACTTCTGTGGCTTTAAACAACTCGTTTTCCACCAACCAGATGTGGCTTAACGGCGAAGAAGTGTCCATTGAAGCCAACAAACGTTTATCGCGATGCATCGAGATTGGTCTGTATTGCATGGTAATTAGCTTATATAGAAAATATGGTTATAACTTTATTGATAGTACGTCAAATGGTTGGCGATCAATGGCCTGCTGGACATCATATTCGCATATGTTCGCGTAACAACTTTCCCACTGCTGCGGGGTTGGCATCATCGGCTGCAGGCTATGCCTGTCTCACCTTTGCATTGTGCAAGTTGTTTGACATCAACGATGTCACACGCATCTCGACCCTTGCCCGTTTGGGTTCCGGATCGGCTTGCCGCTCGGTTTATGGTGGTTTTGTGCGTTGGGTGGCTGGAACCGACATGGAAAACTCCATTGCGCAACCCATCATTGACGAGAACGCTTGGCCAGACATTCGTGTGTTGGTCTTGGTGGTCAATGATAACCGCAAGGAGACATCAAGTACCACGGGCATGCAGCTCAGCTGCCAGACAAGCTCGTTGATTAATCACCGTGCCCAAGTGGTGGTTCCGCAACGTGTTGAGCAGATGATGGCAGCCATTCATGCGCGCGACTTTCACAACTTTGCAGAGATTACAATGCGCGACTCGAATCAGTTTCACGCAATTTGCATGGATACCTATCCACCAATTCGTTACATGAATGATGCCTCGTGGTCTGTGGTGCACTTTATTCACTATTTTAACCAGATGCACAACACAAACGTGGCTTGTTACACTTTTGATGCAGGTCCTAACGCGTGTATCTACTGCTTGGAGCCGTACGTGCCGCAACTGATTTCGTTGCTTCGTTTGCTGTATTCACCAAGTAGCGGGAGCGACCTTCCACTGCACGGCATTCCTTACCGTCCGATTGACTCGTCTCGCATCAATCCAAAGATGCTGAGTTACGCTGCGGATCACAAAGTACCAGATGCAATCAAGTATGTGATAAGCACCAAGCTGGGAAGTGGACCGCAGATTTTGTCGCGCCAGTTCGACCAGTATAGCCTACTCAACTCGGATGGCACTCCCAAATAAATGTGATCCGTCTGGCAAAATTGATCATGTTTTATTTTAATATATTTTGATTTGAAATCTGTTTTTACATTTTCTATTTGTAATGATTCAAAATATTTTCTGAATATATTTATGATAATTCAATGATTAATAATTCAAATAAAAATATGTAACAGCTATATTATTACAATAGCCAAGTAATGCTTAGCCAAAAATTGAGTTCTACATGAACTGAACTCAAAATGTCATTTTAGTGATCTTGGCGGTGTTTATTTTTGAAAATAACAATTAAATTAACAAATTAGTTAATTTAAAAGTGTAAAGAGGATTGAATTTACTCAAATATTACACGAAATTACGGAATTAAGTACCTTGGTTTCAAAATGATTGATAACACAAGTTAAACTAAATGATTCTTTCTGGTAAAATTCAAATAAATAAGCGCGGAATGAAACAAGACCGCCATCTGTTGCTGATTTTATTCAACTTATGTCTTGATTGAACTCTCTCTCTCTCTCTCTTTGTACAATTCTATAAAGTAGTGTGTGTAGTGCTAGTGTCACGGCGCATGTCTTGTTACGGTATTTTAAAAAATTGTATTACAGTTTTATATGTTGAAAAATTCCAAATTATAATTGTACATTAAAATTACACGTTGCAAAATAAATATTTTAAAAATATATTTCAATGTTCGAGATTTGGTAAGAAATTAAAGTCACGGTGAAGAATTATTACAAAACGAAATAAAACTCAATTAGGGGGTTAAGAGTCTTTTACAATCTAAAACATTTTAAAGCAATTTTTAAAATATAAAGTCTTAGTAGTACCTTTGTAGTTATTAGTAAATTACAAGGAGACCTTCCGACATGCAGTTTGAGTTAAAAGTGCTCATATGTTACAATTAGTAGGTGGGGTTGGTGTAAGCAATTGTGCAAAAAATTATTTGCTAATCGCCACAGGAACTGGAGTTAGAATGGATTCTTCACCCTGAAACCGTCATAGGTTTTAACGGGACAAGGCAATGAGCATCATCTCGTTCACCACGCAACGGCGTCTGCTTCGACATTGCATGGTGCACTTTTCACATGTACCACGCTTCTACTTCCCTTCTATGCATCTTTGCGCATTTATAAGTCCATTTATTTGTGATGTAAAACTTTTATTAACAAAATATAAACTAAAACTAAACTGAAAAATATTAAAAAAACATAGTAGAGAAACGCCCACGTGTACATGTGTGGGATGGTCAGTGCAAAACGGGTGACGGCAATGGTGAACCAGATTGTGAACCTAACGCTGTCAGAATGAAATCAATGACGGTTTCGGAATCTTGAATCTATTATAACTCCAGTTCTTGTGGTGATTGGCAGATAATTTTTTGCATAATTACTCACACCCACCCTGCCTACTAATTGAAGCATATGAACACTTTCAACTCAAACTGCATGTCTGAAGGTTTCCTTGTTAGATATGCTGTATACTGAATGTGAATACTAAACTGAGATTGTCAATGTCAATCTCATGTCAACTATGAGATTTAAAGCATTTTTAGACAATCCGTTTGATTCATCATTGTCATCAAACTTATCCTATGATGAATTTTTTTTTGCAATGATGACGATGCTGTGTTGGATAGTGAATCGAGCATTGGAAGAGTTTAAGTGCAATAAATAGATTCGAAAGAGGTAAAACAGATAGATTAAGATAAATTATATTATATAACTAAGACAAACTTATGGCATTTAATTACCCGGTTTTATATTTTTACTCTCCACTACCAGATAGCGACAATTGCGACCTATTTGTTCATATGAAAAATGTTTAAAGTAGAATTAATATTATACACCAATTCTTGATTTTTAAATTTTAAGATTTTTGTTACGAGCCAGCTCAGTCATTTTGTTTGTTTTGCGCATTTGCTATCTCTATATGTTGATTCACAGGAAAATTTTAAATTTTGTTAAAAAAAACTTCTAGAGCCATAAACGACTTATGGTGTATAATCAAAGCGTAACATTTAACAAAAAATTAACAATAAGTCCTTCATGTACAAGTATTCATATTTGATGTGCTTGTTGTTATCAGATATTGGTGAAAAAGTAATACATTGGCTAAATATAGAATCTGTTACAATTTTATGCCAATACTTAATATAACACTACACAGAGGTTAACTTGATTTCCATACTTACTCGACTTATAATGTCTGTTTATATTCTGAAATATTTTTCAATTTTTTTTCAAATTAACGCAAAATAATATTAAATTTGAACAAAACATTTTATCCAATCAAAAAACAAAAGTTTAGTTGTAACAGAGAAATTCATTTTTGAGAAACTGTCAAAAGGTGTGAATTAGTTTTCCCTAAGTTGCACTTTGTTTAGAAAATAATTTTTAATGTTTTATAATTTACCATTTAAAAACCAAATATGGTTTCCCATAAAAAGGTGTTTAGAGTAATATTCTATCAAAGGCTTTTGTGTTTAGTAAACTACCAAAAGTACATTTCAATAAACGCGTTTGCCAAGATGAAGAATGCAAATCTATTTTTTTGTGCAAACGGCGTTTAAAGCAATTAAACAAAAACTGTGCAATGTTTTAATAATCAAAATTTTTTTATATAAACAAATCATTTATTGTGCCGACGAATGTCTTAAATGTGGTAATTGACTCAGCGCAAATACAATGCTAATAGCACGCTGTAGCCTAAGCCAAAAAATCTAATATACTGCAACGTAATAAATACTGTGTATTAGACATCTCCTAAGTAATTTCAACTATACCCATTTTTTGAATAGTTTTTACCAAAAACCAACTATGAAGTGCTTAAGTTGTTTAAAAAATATATCGAGTATTAAAAATCGAATCTGATAATTCGTTAAAGCATATGTTTGTATAAATTCTTAAAAATGCTGATATAGTTCAATAGAAATCGCGTGTCACGTCAACCCAAAAAATACATCGATCTACAGAAAAAAATTTGCATAAAGTAAAACATTAACTTAGTCACTTCTACGGATAGTGCTAAATTACCGCATGTTTATCATAAGCATAGCATGACTAGCAACTCTCCATGTGAATTCATCTATTGACGATCAACTATACTTGTAGATTGAAAATACGAGGTAGAAATGACAGACAAAGAAATATATGCTGAGATTATCAATGTCCAGCAGCAGTTTGTACTGGTACACTATTAGTAATACTGTCTGGTTATAACTTAACATTGAGCACGTTTTTGGTTATAACAAGACAAGTCATTGTTATAGACTTTTAATTTAAACATGTAAGTTTATAAGAACTGACATTTTAAAAATAAACGCCAATAAGTTTACATTTTTAAAATTGTAAAGTTATAAGTCTACTTTTCTTATAATGTAGTCTTATAAGCTAACTTTCTTTGAAATTGTGGAAATATAACCAGAAATATGCTCAATGTCAAGTTATAACTAGACAGTTTTTCAAGCATTGTAGTGTAACCAATAATATTTTATATTAAAAAATATTTCAATAATATTGTAATTTAATTTATATAATTTTAAATTACTGTATTTTACTTATTAAAATTTTTCAAAATTAAATGTGAATTGTTTTTAAAAAATTGCAATCTAATTTTACCGCCAAGAAATTTAAACATGTAAATATATAGCAATATATAGCATAGTAAGCTCTATTGATAATAGATGGCAGACCGTTTATTATGACAGATGCAATGAAATTGTTTTAACAAGTACTTTATTAATATTGCAAAAAATAAAAAAATACTCAAATGAGTTAATAGTCAAAAACAAGTAAGATGTAAAGTAAAAAATAAGAAAGGCTCATAGTAAGCTTAGATAGTTGGTGTAATTTTGTGTGTAGTGGTACCGTTGTGATTCACTTCAATAGTAAGATATTGGGCAGGATGAGTTGTGCCAATCTTGTTTTTATCATCCTCTCTTCGATATCTGTCAAAATGAATTAGATTAAATGAAACAATTAGTTTTTTTAAAAATATGTTACCTGAGAGAAACTGACCAAGTGTATCGAGGCGTTCGAGTGGTTTGTCCCGCTCGAGGCGTCGAATTGCGAGTCCACCAACTTGACCACCAACCAGTGTTGCCAGTGGTTGTGCTCGATGGCTCTGCACGAGTGGTGCCAGTGTTTTGCACCAAAATCGAGCTTGTCGGAGCTCTCGTGGTGGAACTCAACAGTGCCGAGCTTGGTGGAATGCTACTACTCACCATGTTTCGAGTAGTGTTAACACCCGTAACAAGTGTGCTTGACACTGGAACTGCGCTCGTTGATGTCGCCTGCTTCTTGGTCACTCTCTTTGCTTTTGGTTTTTTGTTTTGCTTCTTCGAACCCGAACTCTTGGGTTTGCGTGGCAGTTCACACAGTGAACGAAATTTACGCGATCGAGTCCACTTGTTTGGACACTTGCTAGCGGGAGAACCCGTTTCGTACATCTTTTCACCTAAAAAGTTACCACCTGGCGCGTAGTTGCAAGTGTAGAGTTGAGCAGTTCGAAAAATGGAATTCTCCTCGTCGCGGTCAAAATTGTCATAGGTCACCATACCACAGCCAACACGGTTGGTTTCGGCCCAGGCAATCTGAGTGAAATGGCCAATGTTGAGATCGAAGAGATCAAAACTCTTGGCCACTTCCGGTGGAGCTATCTTGATCTCATCGTACCATTCTTTCACCACGTAACGCCATTGATTTTCTACTGAAGAACGTGTCGTGCGGTAGATGTAGAGATTTTGTCCCACCACTGCATAACGGGCTACAATGTCAAATTGGAAATTTAATAATAAAATATAATTTAGTATTATGAAAAAAATAATATAACTTAATTGCAAATAACATCTGACTTAATTAGTATAGCTCGTTTTCAGTGGGCGTTTTGTTTTACGTACTATGTGGACAAACAGTATTTTTGTTAATTTTTTACCTTAAAGTTATGTAAAATTATTGGCTCAAGATAGACTTGTTTACTTTATCATAGTCCATAATCTAACTCGCGCGAATAATTTTACAAAACTTTAAAGGATGAAATTAACAAAAATACAGATCATTCACGTACCACGTAAAACTAAAAGCCCACTAAAAACAAGCTATATTAATTAATAACTATGTGTGTATGTGCGTTATTTCAGTATAAAACTAATTCAAACATTGGAACAAGAATTTATTTTTTTAAAAATCCCCGGAGAATGTGCTTGAAACGTGACCATGTGATAAGTGTCGATGTCACCCATTCGGGTACGTGTGTGTGTATGAGTGTTTACTATGTGAGTGTATATGTGTATATGTGTGGGTTACTCTCACCGGTTCGTCGGCAGTCGTAGCAATCGTGCTCGAAGTTGCACTGGTTGGCGTGCTTCTGTGCAACGTAGGCCAGTTCGGGATCCCACTCCATCATCAGCATGTTGGAAGCACCGGGAAAGCCCAGGCCGCTCTCGTTACCACTGGCAATTAAGTTGCGATAGTAGTTGTGCACATCTAGTATCAGCTTTTGATCTTGTTTTGAGATTCCTTTCTGCGAAGTGAACAACACATAAAGTAAAACCCATGAGATAAAATTAAAGTAAACCCATGAGAGGCAAAAGTTATGCGAGAATAAACACTTTACAAAAGTGGAGAGAAAAACAATTGCATCCAACTATCTGGTCAAGTGGTTCCAATCAAACTTGGGATGGAGGAGAATAACTTTTCAAACTAATTTGTCTACTCAACTCGACACTCGAGAAGTCAACTTTATGCAATTAATCAAACTTAATTGTCTTTTGCATTGTAATCAATTCAAATTTTTCAAGTATCACAAACTTGATAATGAACAAATTCGAGGAATTTTTTAAAATTAAAATTATCCAATATATATTTTTAATATAACACTTGAGTTTAAATGTCAATTATGATTTTACACAAGAAAAATTAAGTACTTGCCTTGGTTATGTGGCATCTTGGGTTGGGTCTAATGCAAGCGGTATGGTTTGCATGGAACCGTGCAAAACGTGTGGCACAGATTTTTTGGTCCACGGACAATTTTGCCGATGTGCTTGGAGCACGAACCGTTGTGGAACTTGGTGCCACTCGGGTCGTTGGGCGTGGCGTGGCCGAAGAGACAATACTTGTAAGATAAGTAGTGAGACCATTTGGATTGGCCAAAGTAGTCGGGCTTAGTTGGGCCAGTGAGGTCCCGAGCAGTAGTGCGAACAAGAGTAATAGCCGAAGCATAATGGCAGCACAAGTGACCATAAGAAAAAGTCAAATTAAGAGAAAACCAGTAGGATAATAAAGAGATGGTCAATCAGTGATGGTGGCCGTGTGGCAAATGTGTCTCCTCGAGGTTTGTCGATAACGTTTTAAAGTAAAACGATCGACAAGCACTGCACTCGGTGGTGGTGGTGGTAGGATAGAGTGGTGCGATAGTGTAATCAATTCGCGACGAGTCGACCAGTGCAAAAACAATGTGCCACCACGTGCCACGGGCAGAAGCGTGATGCCGCAGTTGGTGGAAAGTGAGAAAGAGAAAGAGAAAGTGGTAGAGTATATTAATTGATTAATTATTCAACGCAACAATGGTGATGGTGGTGGGATGAAGTTAGATAGTTAGTTAGTAGGCAGTGAGCATCATGTGGCCAGTGAGGTGTACGAGCATCAGGATCGATGCGGCCTAGTATGACTGGAATTTTCTGCCATCGACAAGATAACTGGCACCCGATGGTGGTGGCGATGCTTGGCGCGTACCGAGAGATCGAGGTGGACACAATGGTGAGAGTGCAAGCACGCCAATGGTAATTGCTTGATGCACCGCGCGCGTCAAGCTTTTTCTCTCTTTCTCTCACCATTGGAGCGTCACACCGTGAAAACGCTCTCACCATCGCGCTATCTCTCACACAGGCAATTGGCTAACCCAACCGACTGGCCATTGCCATTTTTTTCATTGTCAAGATCACGGGACGGCTTGTTTGCGCTTGGTGGCATCAACAATAGACTCTTATATCTCATAGCCAAATTGTAATAATAAAAAATAACTAACAAACTTACGACCGGTGATAGCAAGAGAAAGATATAAATAATACCTGTCACGAAAAATGGTTAATGCCAGTCGTATTGATGCTAATCAACAATCACTGGTCGTTATCTTTTCTCTCTTAGCTCTTAACTCTTTTTACCCACTTTCAAACTCCCTCACTTCTTTCTTACCTTTTTTGTTTTCGCACATATTTGTTTACCACCGTGGCACAATCTTTCTTGAATGCGTGATTGTGTTTGTCACCCGGTGTCACGAAAATGTCTGAAGGCCATCTGGCACACAATCTTGCGCCGAACTTGGCCAATAGTGGCAGCTTGCCATCTACCGAAAATACAGTACCTACGGGAAAAGCCATAAAGGGGGTGTTGTGTGTGTGTGTGTGTGTGTGTGTGGGTACGTCAAGTGAAGCTTAAACGCTCACGGGTAATTCTTTTATATTAGTGAACGAGATGATGGTGTGTTGATGATGAAATGAGTGATGAAAATGGTAAAGTTTTAAATTAATTAAAACTTGCTACGAGGCAAGTGGCGCGAGAGGTGAAAAAGCAGGCAAGTTTTGGCAAGTTGGCAAGTTTGAAGCCTAGGCAAACACCACACTACATAGACACATATGCTACCAACCACGATCGATATCGAGCCAAAGGGTTTCACTTGGTGCCCCGCTGATTGGCACTTTCCAAACTCACACACACCCAAGCCAATCATAATTTCCCAAATATTCATGTGTGTGTGTGGAGGGGTAGAGGATATTATATAACCAAAATAAAGTATAATTTTTTTCCAATAAACAATAACCAATTTGCCATACAAATTTGAAAATTGCTTATCCTAAAATTGTTTTTATCATACACTTTATCATATATAATACTATTCTCAATTAATTAAACTTAACCAATTTTGTTTATTAGCAAGTTTTTGGGGAAGCTTATAAATTAGTACATTTGTGTATTTTTTACTAGAAAATTAGAATTCTTTTTAATAGAACTTTAACAATGTTCAAATTAGTCAATAAGAATTTTCCTGAAAATTTTATTGATAAGTAATTTTTTCGAAATATACGACAAAATTCGTCATATACGTCAATTATTCAAGTGTGTGTGTGTGTTTGGGGGGAATAAAAAAATATTATATAAGCAAAATAAAGTATAATTTTTCCCAATAAACAATAACAAATTTGTCATACAAATTTGAAAATTGTTTATCCTGAAATTGTTTTTATTTGTTTTTAATTGTTGTTTATTAGCAAGTTTTTGAGGAAACTTATGAATTACACTGCTAAAATACTGTCTGGTTATAAATTGACATTAAGCACGTTTCTGGTTATAACCTTACAATATCAAAAATACTAGCTTTTAAGGTAACAATTTAAAAAAGTTGGCTTATAACCTTACAATTTCAAAAAATTCAACTTATAAGCGTTGATTTTCCAAAATGTCTGCTTATAAACTTACATTTTTAATTGAAAGTCTATTAAAATGACTTGTCGAGTTATAACCAAAAACGTGCTTAATGTTGGGTTATAACCGGTCACTATTTTTAACAGTGTAGTACAACAACATTTGTATATTTTCTACTAGAAAATTAGAAATTGTTTTCGTATAAATCTAATAATATATAGTATATGAGTATAAAACAAAGGTCAGATGTTTTATTAAGAAAGATGGTGTATCGATGGTAAATGGAAAGCAATAGAATAGCAGTGATCTGTTCTCATTACCTTCTCAATGGCGCCATTCATCTCAACAATGCCTTTAGCACACTGTCCTCACACACATACTTTACACATATAAACCCACTAAAAACGGGACAAATCGCTTTTTAAACTATTTATTACCCAACAAAAATTGGGGTAAATTCAATAATTTAAGATTCTACCTAAACGGGAAGTGAGGGATATAGCGCACTTCACGTGACCAGTGTATCTCAACTATAATTGCAAGTTTTATGTGCAAATTTAAGTATTATTATCATGATTTTTTATGGTTTGAAACTAGAAAAAAAGATACGCACTGTTAAACAGAAGTTTGTCCCTAAAGAAGTCTATAAATCTTAATAATTCTAATTGGACCCAGTTAATTAGTCCAAAGCATTATTACTAATTAGTAACTTAATTAAATTAGACCACCATAATTGGACTATATCCGTAATGCAACTCAATTTTTTTGTTACTATTGTTGAATTTGAAACTTAAACTTTGTTTAACTTTGAGTGCGTCAAGAAGAATCGTCATTAAGTCAGAATGATTTGTGAAACGCTGGTTTTTTCCCCCTTTCAAGATTTGCCAGTATCATCGTCTTTTTTCTTATTTATTTTATTATAATAATGACCAGTTTGTAAGTGTGTGTGGTGTGTGAAGGCAAAAGTAGCTTAGTGTAATAGTGGTTGGTTGGTTGGTTGATTGGGAAATCAATCACTCGGGAAATCGCCACTCGAGGTATTATAATAGGTGGTCAGTCGGGTAGCCTTTTGTAAAGCGATGCCACTGGCGATGCTCACTTTTCCATTCAATGTCAATTGGTGGGGTGAGAGAGAGAAAGAGAGAGAGAATGGGAAAGAGAAAGAGAGAGAGAGAGAGAGGGTTAGAGAGAGATAGATTAAGTTAGAGAGAGAGTTTGAGAGGGAGAGTTAGAAAGAGAGAGAGAGTGAGAAAGAGAGAGAGAGAGTTAGAGAGAGAGAGAGAGATTTAGAGAGAAAAAGAGTGAGAGTTAGAGAGAGAGAGAGAGAGAAGGTGTGAGAGAGAAAAAGAAAGAGAATGAGATAGTGAAAGAAAGAGAGTGATAGAGAGAAAGAGAGAGAGAGTAAAAAAGAAACACACACACACACAATCACCCTGACATTGTAACCCTATCGACTCAAGCTAACCACACACAGACAGACACAAACACTCACTCACTCACTCACTCACACTTACTAGCCATCAGTGATGAAAGTGGCATTGATTGTGATGTTTTCTCACTCCATCGGGTGCTACCATGATGCTCATTTGAATACAATTCACTTGAGCTTCTATGTACCGAAAGCATGGAGAAAGGAGAGAAAAAGGGAGAGTTGTTTGTTTAGCTATTCTATTACCATAAAGAGAGAGAGCGAGCGAGAGAGAGAGAGAGAGAGAGAGAGAGAAATTGTCCACTATGAACAAGCCAATTATCAATCGAGAGAGAGAGAAAGAGAGAGAGTCTACTGCCACACCAGTGATTTGTCTTGATGCAGGGTAATTTAATTTGATTAAGATGTTGTTGAGATTAATTTTGATTCAATCCTTCTTTCTCCTTTGTACTCTTTTTCTACTTCTCTCTTATACAGGAGGTTAATTAATTACAATGCTATTTACGTGCAGTATAAACATACAGACTGAGTAAAGGGTCTAATAAAGAAAAACAATTCTATTGTTCTTACCTTTCCTTTAACTTTATATCTCATCTTATCTGCATATTGTTATTTTATCTCTTTTTTCCAAAATAAACTTATCGTTCCAACGTAATTTCTATTTGTTTATACATCTACACATACCTATTGTGAGTTTAATAAAGTAACATATATTCATATTTTATGTCATCGTTAATCTTATAATTTATGACAGTTTCCAATGTCACCAGAGGTTTTGTCACGTGCAATTTTGGTTTTGTTGCATCCTTTTGTTCATTAACTTGTTTATTTCTACCAACTTGGTAGAAAACCTGTAGATTATTCACTTAGTCATTGATTTAATCAATTGGTCAAAGTTATTTCATACGTGAAATCAGATATTTGTTGTTGTTGTTGCTTTTAAACCGCACTTGCATGAAAGTGCGAATAAATATTTCAATGCTACGTTGACAGTTGCATTGTCATCGATGCATTGCATCTTAATATTCGTCATCTTGCAATAGCTAATGTTTTTTATTTTCTTTTTTTATTTCATTCAGTTTTTAGTTTTTTTTTCACTCTTTCACCTTTTATGGCGTTTTATCTAGTATATTTTTTATCTGTTGAGTTATTATTAAATTATTTTAAAAATTATTACTAATTCAAAAACTGCCAAGTCAAAAATATATTTTAATTTACAACTAATCCAACTACACATGTGGTAGAAATTGGTCGACTTTGAAATAAATGGGTTAAGTTTAGTTTAGTTAAACACATTTTAGATTACATTAATACTAAAGTTAATGAACTTTAACAATGTTCAAATTGGTCAATAAAAATTTTCCTAGAAATTTTATTGATAAGTAATTTTTTCGAAAAATATGACAAATATTAATTATTATAGTTCGTTTTCAGAGAAGTTTTCGTTTCACGTTGTATGTGGACGATTGATGTTTTTGTTAATTTCTTACCCTAAAATTTTGTAAAATTATTAGCGCGAGTTAGATTATTGACAATGATAAAGTCTAACTTGCGCTAATAATTTTACAAAATTTTAAGGTAAGAAGTTAACAAAAGTACCAATTGTCAAGATACCAGGTGAAACGAAACCCGCACTGAAAACGAGCTATATTAATTATAATACACTAAGGTTAAATATAGTAGAATTAAGGTAATATGTAATCCAATGTTCATTCTTCTACTTTGATTTATGTTTTCTATATTTTATGTTTCAGATTTTTTTCTCTGACCCACATCCTTCTGAGTTCTCTTGAAAAAGAAAGAATTAAGCATCATCCAAAGGCGATTAAATCTTAACATTACTTTTAATTGCTCATAGAGATATTCAAAGTAAATTATTGATTAAAGTCACAATTTGGAGTCTTTTATACTTTTATGCTGTACTAATATGTATATGCACACATATATATACACGGGGATAAAAAATGATAGAAGTGAAAACAAAGTCTAGAGCGTTAAATTAGGGACCCAAAAGTCCCAGGAGTGTGTCAGCTCACCAGTGGTGATTTCTAATCCTGCCAAATTATTTATAACACCTAGATGAAACATACCAAGTTTGGAAACAAAAGAAATCCCCGTATGTGTGTTTATGGAAAAATAGACTCAACATATAATAAATTTTTACCTAGCTAGTACTGACGTCAAAAAACCCAAACTTACTGACAAGGCTTTTTCAGGGTGCACACAAGTCATGCTTGTTTTCGATTTTCTTTCTCTCTCTCATATTCACTCTCAGTTTTTCTCTTAGGTGAAAGCTAATTTAAACGCCATGTGCAATAATAGGATTTGCAGATCAATTATTAATCATGCGTGTGGTGCTTCTTTTCACGAAAATCACGCTTGACTAGTGCAATTCATGCACGTGCAAACCGCGCACTCTTTCGCTCTCTCTCTCTCTCTCTCTCTCTCTCTCTCTCTGACTTACTCTCTCTGTCTCTCTGTCTTTCTCTCTGTCTCTCTCCCTCTCTCTGTCTCTTTCTCCCTCTTTTACTCTCTCACTCTCTCTCTTTTACACTACCTCTCTTTTATTTTTAACTATTCATCATTTTAACTCATTCTAATTATTCTCTTTTTCATTATTCAGATTCCTGATTTCTTTTCTCAATTAATAAATTAGTATATATTATTAAATATGGTTTATACTATTATAGAAAATAAATTAATTTTGTGAAATCTGTATAAAAACAAATTTAAATGTTTAGCTTAAATTGGTGAATGTGTTTCTTATTATAGACCAATATAAAATACTTTGTTTTAATGTAATTTTAATTATAAATTATATTTTTTAATATTCAATGTAAAATAAAAATTAGATTTATAACAAAAAATAAATTAATAATTAAACAATTTTAAACATATAAAAATTTGTTTTATATTTGTTGTTTTATGAGTCAAAGATAATTGGAAGAAAATAAAAAAGAATCAGTTTTAAATGAAGTTAACGAGTTGATAAGGATGCAATCAATACTCGATTGGTTATGGTAATCAAGATAAAGTTTAGTTTACGGGACGTGTGTGTGTGTGTGTGAAAAAGAGAGAAAGTGTGAGTAGTAGTGCTTTGCAATGATGATGGAGTGTTTGTGGGAGTGAGTCAGTGAGTCAGTGAGAGAGAGAGAGTAGGCACGATTCACTTGATGATGCAAATAATGCTATGGTTGGCAAGCGTAAAGTTGAGTGTCTAATCGAAGCCGGCCCGAGATGGGGAAATTGATGCGGCCTTAAACGAAGTGGCACCCAAATAGCACACACTAGTTTTCCCGGGAACTAAACTTGGGCCCAAAGTCCTGCTAAATAGCCGGCACCGTCATTTGGGTGATGATGAAGATGAAGATGAAGCTGATGATGATGATGATGGGGATGTTTATGCCTCTTCACTTCACTATACTTTACTTTACTCTACTTTACTTTACACTACTTTACTTTTATTCCACTGTACTACTACTGGTGTGGCGGAACAACTTTTACTTGAAAGATCTAGATTTAATTAACCGAATGACGTTAAGTTGAGGCCTTTCTTACTGATTTGCCGTGTTTAGAAGCCGTGAATGTGTGTGAATGGTGCTATTGTTGCTGTTGTTGTTGTTGAGTTACTCGTAATTTGAGACACCTAATTGAGACATGCCCGGAAACTCAATTAGAGTGGTGTACATCTATTTCATATTTTTCTTTTTTCATTCATTTGCTTAATTTTATTTTTCTATCAACAAGAGTTTACATAAAAAACTAATTTTCAAAACTCTTTTTAGAAGAAAAAAAATCCAGAATTTTTCCATATAAACACAGAAAATTTTTTTCTTGGATTTAGTTTTTTATTTTTGTATTTATATTCTATTATTCACTTATTTAGAATTTATAATCATTATATTTATGGAAATTCTAATTCTTTTTAAAACAACTTTTTAGTTTGACAAAATTCTTTATAATCATTACCTTTAAATCAATTACTTTTGGATTTTATATTCAAAAATATATTTAAATTGTTATAAAACAAATTTTTTAAAAATAGATTTTTTCAATATAAAATACAATTATTGTTAGTGTAGTTTAAACCGGACATCAAATAGATTAAATTGAATACATTGATCAGATTAAACTTTTGTTTGAAAACAACAACAACAATGATGATGAAAAATATATACACATTATTTTTTAGGAATAACTAAATTGCAACAGGAGTTCCGAGTGGGTGTTATTTGATGTACTTACGGATTGTCTTATGTTTTGGGGCTTCAATTTCCTTAGAATCTTATTTTAGAGTAATGGGTCACGGGTACAGTAGAGAGAAAAAGAGAGATAGAGAGACTAAGAAAGGGATAGAGAGAGAGAGAGAGAGAGAGAGAGAGAGAGAAAGACAGAGAGAGACTGAGAGAGGGAGACTAAGAGAGAGAGATAGAGAGAAAAAGAGAGAGAGAGAGAAAAGAGAGAAAAATAGAAAGAAAGAAAGAGACAGAGAGAGACTGAGAGAGAGCGAGAGAGAGAGAGAGAGAGCGAGAGAGAGAGAGAGAGAGCGAGCGAGAGAGAGAGAGCGAAATTAACGTCATCACTTGAAGAAACATCGTGTAGGACGAGAAGCATATTTACTCGTGTGCTAGCAGTTTGGCATTTTGATTTTTTTGTGTGTTGGATGATTCTTATAATAGAGAAAAGAAAAGAAATGGAAACAAATAGATAGATAGATAGATAGATGGATAGCAAGTGGAATTCTATCTGATGGTGTCTTCTCTCTTGTTTTTAATGTGATTAAATTACTTTCGACATCGACTCTTGAGAATACAAAACAAACACATCAAACGTGTGTGTGCGTGCTATTGCCAAGAGCAATTTGGCAATGACTTTGAAAGCTTTGATCTTAGATGATGATGAGGAATACAGGAGGAAGAAAAAGGAACCCAGAAAAATCACAAGTCAACATGTGTGTGTGTGTTGAAATGAAAGCAAGAATGTGTTGCCTTTGTACCGATGATGTTAGTCTGATGAAATATCTATAAGCTTTGAAGTGGTGCCTCGAAGCACGAAAAAGTTTCCTGTGCACTGTCTTGATCTTGATTTTTCTGTCTGTTGACTGATCTGTGTTTCTCTGCCTTTGGTTTTCTTCAAGATAGAGACAATGTGCAAACAGTGAAAACTGACAAAAAGCACTTAGCGGTGATTCGTTTTCTCGAGTTCAAATCACAAGGTAGATCATATGTAAACTGAAAACTTGCTTTGCTCTACTTCTTATTTTTTTTACTTTTGCAATATTATTTATTTTTTTAAATATTTTCCCAATCATTTTGTTAAATTTTTAAATTGTTTGTCTTTTAAACTTAATTAGTTTTTAACTTTTGCTTATTTTCTTACATTATTATTATTTTAATTAGTTAAAAAAGAAAAATTTGTTTTAGAATAATTTTAATATAAACTTCACATAATATAAACAGCGCAATAAAACCAATCCCAAAAGAAATTTTAAAAAAAATCATAATTTTATTAATGCATTTTAGCAAAAAAAATTCAGTAAAATTTAGTAAATAATATTTGAATTATATTTAATTTTGAGTATTTATAGTAATATATAACAATTTATTCAATTAAATATAAGTTTTGTCCGACTTGACTTAAGGTTATGTTTAGTTTAATTATCATTCTCTATCTCTTTTGCCATCTCTTGTTCGGTAAAGTTAGAAAGTTAAAGGTGAAGTGGTACTACTAAGTGTTATGGTTAGTGTAATGGAATAATACCAAAACGATGTCGAGTGTCTTGAGCCACTTGTCCACTCATTTAAGCTTAAATGAGCATTGCCACATGCCTCCCGGGTTTTGGTTTCTCTCTCTCTCTCTCTCTCTCTCAGACTCATACACCCACTCATTTTCTCTTAGTTTGCTTCTTAGTCGCTCTTTCATATTCATTTTTACCCTTATCTTTATTTTTTCTAAATCATTTCATATCTCTTTTATTTATAAAAACTCAATCCCTTGATTTAACATTTAAACCATCAAGTTTTATTTACTTGTTATTTTCTCTTTTCTCTCACCTTTTCTCAATTTTATTTTTAGAAATAGATCAAATTAATCTAAACTTTAAACAAGTAGAGATTAATGTCATTTGCAAATGATTCATAATTTTCAACGCTCCTGACTAAGTCCACTTAATTGACAATTTTACTTTGGCAGTACAATTACAACATGTAACAACTAAAAAAAGTTAATTGCATTTTGTTTGTTTAACCCAAACATGTTAATCATACAAATTTAGTTTTTAAAATTTAATAAAGCCACAAATTGGTTTTTTGGGGCAGTTGGTTGGGTTGACTCAAACATGTTCCAAGTGTTCTGCTTTATATATCTCTCCCCTTTTTTCTCTTTCTCTCACTCACACACAACAAACAAGTCGTTGTTGTGTTGCTGTTTGTCCAGAATTGCAATGAGCAATAAAAGTAGCTGACTTTCCTCTGGACTTTTAGGGGAAAGTTCCATCTAGGGATGTCACAGTATGTTGGTGTTTGTGTGATTAGAGGAACACAAAAATCGAGTTGGTCTGTTGTATCCCTACGGTGTTCAGTGAACCGGCCAAACCCGGTAGACCTGTCACGGACTGTGGGATCTAATCCACCCACCACAATTGAGCCTGGTCACTAGTGGTCACAAACGTACTTTAAACTGGTTTCATTGCTTTCTCTCTCTCTCTCTCTCTCACTTTCAATATCTTATTCTCTCACTTTTACCGTTTCAATCTATTTTTCCTTTCCAATTTTAGTTTTTAAATCCCTTTCTCTCTATCTCACTCACTCTCACTCCCTCTCTTGCCCTTTGGGCTTACACACTTGTGTCCCGGGGATTCAACTTGGAAGTAATTAATTCGGTTGAACACATCGCAACAGTCCTAGTTCACTCACTTTTTTACTATCTCTCTCTCTCTCTCTCTCTCTCTCTCTCTCTTTATTTCTGGTTAGACATTAATGACGCAAACACAGAAAGAGAAAGAGAGAGAGAGAGAGACACGCAGCAAATTTGTGCTGAAACTGGACATGACCAGTTGGTGGTCCAAATCCCCACACATGGTGGTTCCGTTATAATTAAAACACAAACTGATTAATTAATTAATTTAAAATATGATCCCCCATTGGCGTTTGGCATCCAGTTAAGGTTGTGGTTCACCTTGATCTAATCGTCTTTTGAGCTTAACATTTTTCATAATTTTTAATTTTTTTAATTTTTAATTTTTTGCGTAGTTTTAACTTGAAATATCGGACAAAGATTAGAATATTATTGATATGGTTAATTTTGCGTGTTAAAACTTTATTTAGCACCGTTTGCCGCTTGTAAATAAATGGCGGCGAAGCCACCGAGGTCAAACTCGAGTTATCATAATTTGAAGGAATATTATTCAAATCAAATCGAGTGAGAATGAAAAAAGTTTTAAAGTTTGAATCAAATTGAAAGAGAATTCGAAAAGTAATGCTCAATATTCAAATCGAATCGGAATAAAATTCCAATCATAACACCAAAAGTTAGATTTGAATCGGTTAAGAATTCGAATCACAACAACGAAAGTTAGATTCGAATGGGTTAAACACAGTGTAAGTAGCGTAACTCTCACAGTACAAAAACATGGGTGGCAGAATACCATAAATTGATAGAACATTGAACATAGAAAACCACGACCATATTCTTCATTAACATATAGGAGATTTTTCTAAATATCTATTTTTTAAATAGAAAGAAAATTTTTTTGTTTGAACATTTTTTAGTCACCAAAGGGTTAACTAATTTGAATTGCATCTCCCTAGACCCACGCTTTCCTGATTTTTCATTTATTCCCCTATTTCAGTTTCTCTTTCTCTTTCTTCCCCTTTTTCAAATTAACTTTAAAATGTAATTAATTTTTATTTTGCCTCAGAATGTCATCCAAGAGAGAATAATTTAATTTTTCCTCATATATTATACCATTATCGTTATTATTATTTGAAATATGAAATTGCATTTTTCCCGTTAAAATCAAGTGTGTGTGTTGAGCAAAAAGCAAAAAAAACAAAATGTTAACTAAAAATAAATTAAGTAACCAAAAAATAAGATTGAAAGCAAGAGATATGAAACCATTTGCGTCATCATCATACGGTGTAAATGGTGTGTATTTGAAGTACTATTCAAACACACTTGAGAGAGAGAGAATTGAAGAAAAATAAAAAGAAAAAATAGAGATGAAAATGAAGAGTGAAAGATGAAGATGATAATAAATTAAAAAATAAATACACAGAAAGAGATGGGCAAAAACGTAAAGGAAGAGTGTGAAAAAGAAAGTGGGAGAGAGAAAAAAGGAGAGAAAGATTGAGATAGAGAGAAAGGAGAGAGAGAAAGAAAGTGAGAGAGAAAGAGAGAGAGAGAGAGCAAAAGTGAATATGTTAAAAAAGAGAAAGAGAAGGAGAGAGAGAAAAAGAGAAAGAGGAAGAAAGAACGAAAGAGAAAGAGAAGGAGAGAGAGAAAAAGAGAAAGAGGAAGAAAGAACGAAAGAGAAAGAGAGTGGTAGATTGATAGAGAAAAAAAGAGAAAAAGAAAGATAGTGAGATTGGTAAATAAAATGTGAACCAAAGTGTAGTGCCCATGTTGAATTTGGGCCGCAAACCAAAATTATTCAACGAGAAAAAGAAAATATGAATAAAGTAGACCAAGTGAACCGAAGTGACCACAACTGATAACTATCAATGCGGTATCCAATTCATATATTTTTTATTAAATATTTATTTTAATTTTGAAAAAAGTACATATCATTTCTTGGAAACGATAACATCACAAGTTAGATAGATTCCAATAAAACCTTTTTTTACTTTGTAAATATTGATTTCTCTCTCTTTCTCTCTCTCTTTATCTTTTTCACTATCGCTCTATTTTTCAATTAATCTATTGCAATATTTTTTTTAAATTTATTATAAATTTAAGTTATTTATGTAATTACATTAAAACTCGACATAAAATCACGATTTAAAAGTATATGTAAAAAATATTTAGTTATTTCGATTCAACAAGTTACTAATAAATGGTTTTAGTCACTTTGATTCAAAAACATCTCTTTCAGAGTGTAAGTTTGACAATATATATTAAATATATCAATAAATCTTTAATGATTTTCTATAATAATAAATTTCAAATAATTATTTTAATGTTATTATTTATATATAATAAAATTATTATATTCAGAAATTGATTAAAGACGAAAATACATTTTACGAAATTTGAAATTTAAATGTACAGTTGAATTGATGTGTTTTAAGTGCTTTTGGTCGTCACCATTAATCAAATTTTATTATTTTATCAAATTAAATGGCTAAATAATTTTTGTTTGAAATGCTGCCACTTTTTAACAAAAGTTTAGAAAATGTAATTTAATTTTCTAGTAAAGTTACCTTTATTTTTATTTATTTATTTTAATTTATTTTAAGTTATTTCAAGTTATTTTAATTCATCGGCTGCTTGTTGATAATTTAAACCAAATAATCATACAGTATTGCCTCAAGTTTTACTCTTCGAATTTACATAGAAAAATGAAGCAAAGAGAGAAGTAAACAGTGTTCGATTTATGCATTGTGATAGCTACACTGCTTACAATATGGCTTGGTGTGAAAAGTGAAGCAAGTAAAACTTGAGGCAATACTGTAGTACTAAACATACAACGTCATAAGGTTTGTTTTTACTGAAGGGGTATATGTTAAATGACTTTTATTATACAGAATTTCTTTTAAATAATAATAGATAAACGAAAATACTTACGTAAAATTTTAATTTATCCCCACCCCTAATTGCTTACGTAATTGAAGTATATCTCCTTGTCTCTTTGGTGATTTTAACACAATTTGGCAATTTTTCCAAAATATGTAAAATTATATTACTGTATATTTGCAGTATTCAATTATTCCACTGAAGTGCAGTCTCGAGAAAGCGTTGATAGGCCATCTGGACACACTGGAACAAAGTCGCCTTCTGTTGTTGGCTCGCGAAACCAAGTCGACAAATCTGGAGAGTGAAGTGACTCAGTACGTTGGACAACACCGTGAGGTGATGCGAGGCAAGCGATGGCTTGAGGACATTACCGACCAGCCTGACCTGGTGCCAGAACAAGTCCGCAAGATGTTCCGAACATCGGTGTCGAGTCGGGTTTGCATCACCTCGAAACACCTCTCTTCGTTGTGCATTATGCACCAGTGGTGTATTGTTCATTTTGACCGATATTCGGGTGAAGTCATCGAATCGCTGTGTTTTGGAGATGCCGAGGGTCGAACTCAGTGGCGTCTGCGACTCTTTCCGAACGGGATCAATAAGGATACCAGTGGGTATGTTAGCGTGAATTTATAAAATCACTCACCAAAATGGTTTCAGTATACACTGAAAACTGTAATTTTTTCAGTGTGTACTGAAAATGAGGATCAATTTGGACTTTATTTTCAGTAGCTACTGATATTATTTATTCAATAGGTATTTTGAATTATAATTTAAATACTAGATCTAATTAGAATACTAGACGACAAATTTGTTTCGGTTTTTAGATTTACTTTTACTAGTGGCGGAAAGCATTTTAAATCTATAGCCGGGTTCCCATTGGGCTAAGGTTTGGCTATTGGTTTGGGTAGAGGTTTTTATCTTTCACCTTTCTCACCTTTATCCGAACTACCCTCAACAATCATTGGTTTGGATAAGGGGGAAGACTGTAATTAAGTTTTAAAATCTATGGATTAACAAAATCATTCTAATACTAATTTACTCAAATGGGTTAGTAATTTTTCAAAAACCCTAACAATTACTGGATTTTATAAATTCACGCTAACAGGTACATTGGAATCGAGTTGGTTTGCCTCAAATCATGTTCTGTCGCAAAGCTCTGTGGCTTTATCATGATTGGAGAGAAGAGAATGTTTTTGAGCTCAGATACCATGAAGATTGATCGGTGGTTAGAGCGAAAATCTTTTTTCGAAAGCAATCCATCTCTCAAGGAGAATATGACAATCAAGCTTGGTTTTACATTTTCGGTTTCAATCGAAGAGAATGAACCCGGAAGTACGTGGCTTTCGCCCAAAATTGATTTTTTCTCAAGTTTCAAACACCTGTATTCTCGTGGTCGGTGGTCAGATGTGACCATTGTGGTGGGTGACTACAAGTTTCTTCTACACCAGGTTATCTTGGCTGCTGTTTCACCAGTGTTCAAAGCTATGTTCTCTCACGATATGATTGAGAAGATTGAGCGAACAGTGAAGATCGACGATCTTGACGAGAGCACTTTTAACAGCATTGTACAATATATCTACACTTCAAGTGAACCCTTCTTTCATGATTTAGCCTATGCCGAGAAGATTCTGGTAGCCGCAGACAAGGTTAGTCATTTTTCTCCTATATATTAATGAATAATATGGTCGTGGTTTTCTCTGTCCTATGTCCTATGTTTAATGTTCAGTCATTTTTTTGGTATTGTGGCATCTACGTTTTTGTACTGTGAGAGTTACGCTACTACCACTGTGCTTAACCGATTCGAATCCATAGTTGTGATTCGAATTCATCACCGATTCGAATCTAACTTTCACTGTTGTGATTCGAACTCTTAACCGATTTGAATCTATTTTTTTGTGTTATGATTCGAATTTTTAACATAACTCTTTGAACCCTTATTCGATTTGATTCGAATTTGAACTTTTTGCAATTTTTACTTGATTTGATTCGAATTTTGTCGAATAACCTTTCGAATTCTTATAAAATTTGAGTTTGATTTCGTTGTTGTGATTCGAATCCTTAACCGATTTGAATTTAACTTTGAATTTTATTCTGATTAGGTTCAAATTTTGTGCATAAATCTTTGAATTCTCCGTCAATTTGATTCTAAATTCGAACTTTTCTAATTCTAGCTCGATTTGATTCGAATTTTTTTGCATAACCCTTCGAATTATAATAACTCGAGTTTGATCTAGGTGGCTTTGCTGCCGTTGCTAAAGCGCCGTTTGTCTCTTGTAAAAAATAGATATCTTTTAATTTAACTAATAAAATAAGCCGAATGACTTATAATATACACTGTTATTTTTGAAATATGTCATCTTAACTTTTGTTTTGAATTACAGTACCAAATTGAGCCATTGAAGAGTATCACCGAGGAAGCTCTACTTGAACTGATCAGCATCAAAGATGTGGCTCACATTGTACAAATGGCTGAGAAGTGCAACGCCACTAATCTTTTCAATCAGTCGGTGGGTTTTATCAAGTCGAATTTATTTGCAGTGATGATGACTACTTCGTGGGCCCAGCTATCCCGAACCAATCCATCGCTCCGAGAACAACTTGTTAAATAGCATCTCAAATCTCAACTTTTCTTGAATCAACTCATATCTATTATATTTAGACTTACAAATATCAAACATATACGTTTCTAATCCTCTTTTCACGTTTTTTTTGTTGAAAATCTACATAGTTAACCCAATAAAGATAATGTGTACTTGTTAATAGGATAATTAGCATTCTAATATCCTAGCTTTACTGTAAGACCGTCTGTAAGACCCCAAAATCAGTAAGAGTGTAAAATATTTTTAAAAATACTTGGACTAAAATAATAATTTGTCTATTTTGACTTTTACTAAAATTTTATCTATTTAAAATTAAAATTTGAATTATAGAAATTAAATAAACTATATTTAATAATGGACTCAACGGTAGAATGAGTGGGTTTTGCGTTGGGTTAGACAGACCTGAAGAGGTTGGTCTGGATGCATCATCACAACCAGAATCTCGCGCATGCGCTAGTCTGAGGTGAGTGGGTGGATTTTGGGGTGGCTTTTAAAATAACCCGGCAAAATTAGGCTGCTCTTTATTTAAAAATTATATGAAATTTAGTAATTTACAATATTTATAAATGTTACAGTGGTAAATGAATATGGTATATGTAATGACTCAAATGTTTCTTTACATAATAAATATGGAAAATATTTAAAATTTGGTGGACTTATATACACTCGTTAAGTAAAATAAAAATAATAATTTAGAGAAAAGAAGTATATATATACAGAGGAGATTATTTGATCTTGCGGTGGGTTAGACAGACCTGAACCCGAGGATCTGAGTGCAACAACATCACCAGAAACTCACGCATGCGCTAACCTGAGATGGAACTCAGTCTTGGAGTGGATGAATCTTGTGGTAAGTTGGACAGACCTGAACCCGAGGATCTGAGTGCAACAGCATCACCAGAAACTCACGCATGCGCTAACCTGAGGTCGCACATTTACTCCAAAATCAGAAAAACATGAAAAACTAAAATCAGAGTGTTAAACTTACCTGAACGGCTTTTGCTCCACTTAGCTTGTAGCCCTTATCCATACTTTCTAAATAAATCTTGATTTTTCCATTTGTAAACGGAAATCTTTGAATTCTTTGAATTATTTGATTAGGTTTCAAGTTAAGGGAGCCAATAAGAACATATTGTAAAAAGATATCTTTCGCTGCACCTTCCAAAAGGTCATGTAGTGGATCAGGCGGAAAAAGTAAGAAAATGCATCCAAGTTCAGAGAGGGGGGATTTCGATTCAACTCCAAATTTGTTGTTGTTATCCACTTCTTCACTTTGGTCGAACAGTTGATGATATTCTTGATTATCCAAATGAGAGAAAATTTCTCGAATTTGGCTGCTTTGGATTTCACTTTTGGTTGCACCGCAATATCTGCAACGAAATCCGTTTCCAAACCCGATGAGATGAGAGGATTAAACGCTTATATCTAAAATAAAAACATACAAAAAAACTTAGAAAATGTTGCATTTTTGACAAGTAAACTTGTAAAAAAATGAATTAGAAATCAGAAAAATTGTACTTGTGATTTAAAATCACCATCAGATAAGCTAATAGTGTACCTAACATGTTCTTAACCCCCCTCAGACCTTTTGTCTCATCACCAAATAGTTTTAGTTTATTATAAACAGATTAGTCAATACTTACATTCAAGTGTGAAGACTTCATCGACAGAAATTTGATGAGAGAATTAAACGTTTCTAAAATAAAACCAAATAAAAATTTAGAAAATATTCCATTTTTACGGTAAAATGTGAAAAAAATTATAAATCAGAATAAAACGTCTAAAAATTACCATCAGATAAACTAGCAATGGATACCTAACATAAATTCAACCCCCCTCAGAGACTTTGTTTCATTACCGAAACTAAATTAGTCAAAATGAATTAATAGTCAACAAAACTTACATTTAAAAAGGCATTTAAATTATAGCAAAAAAATAATTCAAATAAAAACTTCATTAGCGGCAATCTTGTGAAAGAAGAAAATCACTAAAGAATAAAATAAAAACAAAGTAGAATTTTAGAAAAATGTTAACAAAATTTCGTTCAGTTTAAAGAAGATAAATTAGAAAAAAAAATCAGATTAAACATAGTCGTGATTTAAAATCACCATCAGATAGACTAATATATATAGTGTACCTAACATGTTCTGAACCCCCCTCAGACATTTTTTCTCATCACAGAACATAAATTGATAATAAATATTAAAAAAAAGTCAAAACTTACATGAAACTCTCCACAACCAAAAAAAAATGAAGACTTTATCAGCAAAAATCTTGGAAAAAACACATCTAAAAAATAAAACAAATTTTTTAAAGAAATGTTATGAAATTTTTAAACCTTAAATTTTTAAAATAAGAAATCAGATAAACTAATAATATAGTGTACCTAACGTGTTCTGAACTTACATGAAGATTTCATCGGAATCAATCTTGAAGAAAATAAAACACTTCTCTATGAGATAAAACAAAAAAATATTTTAGAAAATGTAGAATAATAATTTTTAAACAGTAATTTTTTTTTAAAATAATAAGAAATCAGATATATAAATTCGTGATTTAAAATCACCATCAGATAAACTAATATATATAGTGTACCTAACATATTCTGACCCCCCTCAGACGTTTTGTCTCATCACCGAACATCAACCGAAATTAATTAATCCAAAATAAATAATAAGAAGCCAAAACTTACATATGAAACTCTCCACAACCAAAAAAAATGAAGACTATTAGCATCAATCTTGAAGAAAAACGCATCTAAAAAATTAAACAAAAATATTTTAGAAAATTTTGAATAATTTTTAAACAGTAATTTTTTAAATAATAAGAAATCAGATTTATAATGTTGTGATTTAAAATCACCATCAGATAAACTAAAAATATATAGTGTACCTAACATGTTCTGAACCCCCCTCAGAAGTTTTGGTATCATCACAGAGCATAAATTAGTGCAAACTATACCATAAATAGTCAAAACTTACGTTAAAATCTTCATGAGCACCAATCCAATGAGAAGGATAAAAAACGGTCTAAAAGTAAAACAAACAAAAGATGTTGTTAAAAACAAATGTTGCACAATTTAAACATTAAATTTTGATGAAAAAAATCAGAATGAAAAAAAATTTGTGATTGAAAATCACCATCAGACATGCTAACCTAACCAAGTGTAACCTAACACAAAACCCCCCTCAGAAGTTTTGGTATCATCACAAAAATTTTATTAAATAATAAATCCATATAAAATATCTAAAAAATAAATACTTACATAATAAATGTGTTTTTAATAAAAGAAAAAGCGCAAATAGATAACTTGAGTATAAACTTCAGTTTACACTGTTTCTAAAAAGTCGAAAAAAATAAATAAACAAATTAAATCTTAACAAATATTAGACAAAAAAATTATTTTTTAAATAAAAAATCAAATAAAGATCAGATAAATGACAATAGTGATTTGTAAAATCACCATCAAATATGCTAACCTAGCCTCCTAACACAAAACTTAACCCCCCTCAGAAGTTTTGGTATCATCACAGAATAGATTTAAAATTTTTAAATATAATTAAATAATTAGTCGAAACTTACTTTTAAAAAAAGAAAAACAAACAAGCAACTCAAAAGGAGAAGTAATCGGTTTCTGAAAAAAAGAAAAAACCAACAAAAAAGTTGTTTAAATTAATATAAACTGTCATATTAAAAAATAAATTAAATTAATTGAAATAAAAATCAGATAGAAAAAATTGTGATTTAAAACCACCATCAGATAAGCTAAACTAGCCAAATGAGTACCTAACACAAAGATAACCCCCCTCAGAGAGTTTTGTATCATCACAAAACAAATAAATTATTAGTCTAGAAGATAACAAATCAATCAAACAATTAAAACTTACGTTATTAAAAAGTTGATAGCAAAGTAAACCAAGTGAAATCGTTTCTAAACACAAGACAAAAAATATTTTTTTTGCAATTAATAAAATGTCACATTTAAAAAAAATAAAATATATAATTGAATATAAATCAGATAAAAAGAAATGTGATTCAAAATCACCATCAAATAACCTAAACATGTACCTAACACAAAACTTAACCCCCCTCAGAAGTTTTGTATCATCACAAAATAGATTAATAATTTTAAATATATATAATTAATTAATCGAAACTTACCTTAAGATAAAAAAGAAGAACAATGCAACTCAAATGGAGAAGTAATTAGTTTCTGAAAAAACAACATAAAGTTTTTTGAAATTAATATTAAGTGTAATATTTAAAAAAATAAAACAAATAATTGAATAAAAATCAGATAAAAAGAAATGTGATTCAAAATCACCATCAGATAAGCTAAACTAGCCAAACAATGTACCTAACACAAAGATAACCCCCCTCATAAGTTTTGTATCATCACAGAATTAATTAGCGTATTATTCAATTAATATTAATATTCGAAACTTACATTAATGTATTTTTAGATGAAAAATGCAACTCAAACACGGAGAAGTAATTAGTTTCTGAAAAAACAACAAAAAGTATTTTGAAATTAATATAAACTGTAATATTTAAAAAAATATATATAAATAATAGAATAAAAATCAGATAGAAAATAATGTGATTCAAAATCACCATCAGATAAGCTAAAGTAGCCAAACAATGTACCTAACACAAAAAATAACCCCCTCAGAAGTTTTGTATCATCACAGAATTAATTAGCGTATTATTCTATTAATATGAATATTCGAAACTTACATTTATGTATTTTTAGATGAAAAAGCAACTTAAGTAGAGAAGTAATCGATTTCTGAAAAAAACCAACAAAAAGTATTTTAAATTAATATAAACTGTCATATTAAAAAAAATAAAATAAATAATTCAATTAAAATCAGATAGATAGTAATGTGATTCAAAATCACCATCAGATAAGCTAAACTAACAAAACAATGTACCTAACATAAACCCCCCTCAGAAAGTTTGTATCAACACAGAATAGATTATTAATTTTTAAATATAATTAAATAATTAGTCGAAACTTACATTAAGATAAAAAAAGAAGAACAAAGCAACTCAAGTGGAGAAGTAATCGGTTTCTGAAAAAAAAGGAAAAACAAAAAAAGTTTTTTAAATAAATTAATATAAACTGTAATATTAAAAAATAAAATAAATAATTGAATAAAAATCAGATTAAAAGAAATGTGATATAAAATCACCATCATTATCAGCGGATTATTCAATTAATTAATATTCGAAACTTACATTAATGTAATTTTAGGATGAAAAAGAAGAACAAAGCAACTCAAGTGGAAAAGTAATCGGTTTCTGAAAAAAACAACAAAAAGTATTTTAAATTAATATAAACTGTCATATTCAAAAATAAAATAAATAATAGAATAAAAATCAGATAGAAAATAATGTGATTTAAAACCACCATCAGATAAGCTAAACTAGCCAAACAATGTACCTAACACAAAAAATAACCCCCCTCAGAAGTTTTGTATCATCACAGAATTAATAAGCGGATTATTCAATTAATTAATATTCAAAACTTACATTGATGTATTTTTTAGATGAAAAAGAAGAACAAAGCAACTCAAGTGGAGAAGTAATCGGTTTCTGAAAAAAAGAAAAGAAAAAACCAACAAAGTTTTTTTAATTTAATTTTTACAAGAGGGACGGCGCTAAAGCGCCGTCTGCCTCTTGTAAAAAACTGCGGCAGAGCCGCCGAGGTCAAACTCGAGTTAATTCGAAGGGTTATGCACAAAATTCGAACCGAATCGGAATAAAATTCGAATCATAACAGAGAAAGTTAGATTCGAATCGGTTAAGAA
>WURS02382335.1:0-17289 GCA_011762765.2 Rhinocypha anisoptera
ACGGTTTTCATCGCGTTATTCCATTTTTTCATCTTTGGTACCATTCGGCGTCGCTCCCTGCACTTGCCCCCTTCCTTCCACACGCTCTCTCGGCCCTTTTTTTTCTCTCCCCCCCCCCCCCCACCCAACCCCCCTGGATCGTGAACAATTCGAAGTGCGCTTTATGGGTAATATCGCCTTCGATTCTGTTGCCGACCGAAAAAAAAGAGAGATACCCCTCAGGCGTGGCGAGAGGCCTACCGGGAAGAGGAGGAAAAATTCAACCGTCCTTATCGTGTTCTATCCATTCTGTCGCACCCTTTCAAGCCAACGACCACGAGGTGGGTACTTGATGCTGAAGATTTGCGTCTTCCCTCACTCTCCCTATCTCTCTCTCTATTTCTCTACATAAATCTTTCCTCGCACCCCTGCGAAACCAAGAGGATTGAAATTTTCACCATTGGCACTGAATTTATTTTCGAATCCGTTATTCGTCCCGTTTCCATGTCATTGACATAACTTTTTTACTAATGTCGCCAATGTCACATTAAAAATCTCTGCTTGCATAGTATTTTTGTGTTTTGTGTTATAAGTAAAATGAATACAATGAAACTCTTGGAAGTAGCAATTTCAACACTATTCATGAGGTTATTATGTTCTTGTTTATAGTTACTCACTTGTATGTATTTTTTTTGTATTTGCAACAATCGTTACTATTTATATTTTTGGCTTTAAAAATAACTGTCCGTTGTAAACCGTAGTGGATGAAAGATAGGAAGAATAAATCTCCTGAAGTGATCATCCGTAACTAGGGTAAAGAAGTATTGAATTCAATAATATCAGGCTCAACTTTATGGAACTTCATGATGAAGAAATATAACGACTTCTTTGAGTCCACAAATTTTTATTGAAACCTATAAAAATTTGTGGACTTAACAAAGTAGTTATAGTATTTCTTCAAGTATTTTACCACCACAAACCTTACAACTGAAACAAGATAGCACAGAAGTAAGTAACTTCTATAAATAAAATTATTTTATTTAGGTTCCTGTCAGGCGGAAAGGTTTATTTAATTTCTTTTTAATGTCCGCTCATAAAAATTAAGTCTTGAATTTCTCAAAGAGGACAAAAAATTAAACTTCGTCCCAATTTTAAACTTTCGTTCGATTCCCGTTCTTTCCTTTGCCCCCCACCTTCACGTTCTGACATTTAAAAACAAGACGTGGGTCGGTTTTCCCTGTAACGGAACAACACTATGCATAGCAGTATGCAGTGTTGCATTCCTTGCTTGTGTGCTAAGTGTAGCAAGTGTTGATCAAGTGCTTTTTCTCTTTTGTGCCTTTTAATTAAGGATAAGCCACCCGACAACAGTTAAAACTGAGTGTTACAGGATACTTTTTACATTAATCGTGATGTCTCTCGGTCTTAACCCAGCCCCCTTCACCCCTCCCATACTTTTATCGTCTCCCTGTCCCCCCTCCTCGCCCGACTTCCATGGATGTTTTGTATTTATTTTGGCACTCGATTTAAATTTTTTTGGACAATATGATGATTCAGTGACACCGAAACCGGTCACGATAAAGTATATTTTGAACAGTGAAAAATTTCCATCTCCTTGTCCTTAATATTTAAGCAGTATATCTTACGTACTAATACCGTAATACAAAAATGTCTCATAAAATATGCTACGAAAAAAGTAAATTATACCATTTTTTCCAAAGGAGAACTACAAAACACCATGTTATTTATTGGAATTCTCTGCTTAAACTTCTCATGCTAAAAACTCGTTCGCATAGTTTTTTATAAATTTTTGCATAAAAAGTGTTAACCTTGGATTTTAATTAGGAATAATTTCATACATTTCATTATTTGCTTAGATTTTATAATTGAATATGGATGATCATCTAGTCGTCGATTAGTTACTCATTAAGGTAATTAGGTCATTCAATTAGTGAAATAAATAACAAGAGGAATGGCAAAAATGACATTCTTTTATTTCCTCTGTCACGCTATGAAAGAAAAAAACTTGGAGAATTGAATTGTAAAGGCAATTAACAAGGGGAAGAGATGATATCATTGACTCATTAACCATTACACATAGCACTGACTTGCATGGATAGTAATATTATGTGCTGAATTTCAGAAACGAAATCGTTTCAATTTTATATTTCTATACATTGATATAGCACGTCATCTCGACCAATAGAGAATTATTACTTGTACTTACTATATGGACTAATACAAGATTGAAGGGATTAGAATTTTGTGAACATAAAATCGATTTAGCTTCTATCTTTTCCCTCATTGTTAAACCTGTGAGTGTTCAAGTTGGACACAAATAATTACTCGCACATTATCTAATGGTAGGTATATATTTATGGGACATTTTGAAATTCACAGCAAGGCAATACAACAAAACTATGCGTGCACAAAAGGTGAATGTTTAAACGGAGCTGGAATTTCATTCATAAAACGACCTTGTTTATATAACGGTAGTTAAATTCAATGGTAGTTAAAAAGTTTAAAAATTCAAGACAGGCAGAAATACCTAGAAATTCTAGCAGAGGACATTCTAGCAGGTTGCCGTAGTAATGCATTATGTTATTACCCTCTGCCCCCCATCGTATTTTGACATTATAATTGTATTGGGACTGTGGGATTACTAATTTCTCCTATTTTTCCTAATTCCTCTCTTTTCACTTTCCATTATTATCTTCTTAATTATAAATTTCAAAATCTACATCCACTAAAGTTATCAATCAAAACTATTCCTTTCTATTTTGAGATAGCCGTTTCTCAATGCTCCCGATTTTATAAAATATGTGTAAACAATTGGGTGGGAGTCAAAAATATGAGCTTCACGACCGCTTTGATTTGATTGACAATGAACACGTCTGAGATAATTTGATATTGAACGAGTCCCACTAAATAAAAAGTTCATTCTGAGGACTTTGATAGCTACTCAATCCTCCTTAAAATACTTTTTGATTATCAAAGGAACTGAGTGAAAAATCTGGAGCGTTGGCAGATACAAATGCCTGCAGGTAAAAATTTACTTAGTATATCAATATTGGCCATTTTAAAGCATAAGCTACAAACAAATAATTTTACATTTACATCTAACTAAGAGAAGACCATTGTAATAACTGGCAATTAAAGTACTTCATCTCAACATTTTCTATTCTTTCGTGCTTTTTGCAGCTTGGAAGTGATACCATCCAAGAAGGGTTCCTTTCAGAGGATACTTACCTGAATGAATGCGGCTTGGAGATAGTAGATTAGAAATCAGTTTGAGGAAGTTTTAAGAATCTTATTTTAATTTAGGGAAAGTTTTTTCTCTTGGGGTTTCAGATAATTTGGTTTTCAGATTTGGTTTTCAGATAATTTGGTTCCTGAAGCGCGTTTTCCTGGATAACTGAACGTAAAAAAATAAGAGTTGTTTTTATGGGACATTAAGTTTTTATTATTTCACTTTTAAAACCCACTTAGCAACTTATTTGTAGAGCGCATACACATTGTCACATTTTTGTAGTAGCTTTAAGTTAATAGATTTATTTTAAATTTGAATATTGCATATTGATTTTGCAAAGAAAGACACAGTGTGGTAAAAATGACTTCCGTATATGCCACTCGGGAATCTAGTTACAATCCAACGTATTAGAAAGTATAAAAATATGTGATTCCAGGTAAAAATTATTGGAAGTGCAATTTTACTAGTAATTTTGAACAATCATATCGTATTTATATATTCTTTTTATAGAAATACCTAAAGAAATCCCGAAAAAATGGCGAGGTCCCATAAAAATCATTACATTCATTCCCTAATCGACAGAAATAATGTCATTAAGTAATTTTATTTGAAACTTGGTGTATGATATGGCGTATATCAGTTTTTCCTCGTTTATTCTTCCGTTCTCGGCGACTCGAACGATTACTGGTTTATTTTGATCTGGGAAATACTTTCTAAAGTATCTTGTTATCGGAAATAGTTCAAAGTTTTTAATCCCCAATGTCTTAATCCCAGATATCCATATATCCACATGATACCTCTCCATATAATCTCATATCTGATATTAAAACCTGCATCGGCTGTAATCTACACCACCTGTGTAATCTCGTCGCTTTGAATTACTGATGTTGTCTTCCACCTCCTATTCATTGAACTTGACCTTAACATCCGACTACTTTGAAAACTAATTTTGTTTTATGGCATCACCGTTTATTGTCACTCTACACAATAATCACAACGTGGGGACTTTCCGCCAACTATTTAAGTTGATATATGGTGATTTTTTGAGCCCCAGTGTCCAGCATTCAGGCGGTAATGTTCATAATTTTAAACCACAACCCAGATAATTAAACTCAATGTTAACCTTAAGAAAACCTGGAAATTTTAACATGGGTGACTGTGGTGGAACTCATCACCGAATCCGAACGGCACGGATTACGCGATCAAGTTCGTGCAGACAAGAAAAATACGAATCCAGTTTAACATGGATTTTTTGTTAGTACGCCTGAGGTACATTGGTGTATGGCTCCGGGTCGTTAAGAACTTTAATATTTGTCGGTGAAAATTACCTCAAAATTTATACAGTATTCTATGAAACATTGTTTGCATCAGGAAAAATTTATAAAAATAATGCTGACGTGAGTGAGGTATTTTTGGGAGACGATTGCTATTTTTTCTGCTGATGTCCTTCTTATCATGTTTCGCTCTCTCTTCGTTTCTTTGTCCATACTGAAAATTCCTTATGAAATGGTTTCAGCCGTAACGAGGTAAAATTTTTCCATCGAAAAAAACTTGAAAAATCACAACACTGCAATTCCACATAAATAAATAAACTTTATATTCACGACGTAGGTTTCACCACAGTGCGGCATCATCAGGTGTGCCCCGCTGTGGTGATACCTGGTCGCGGAAAAAAAACATTACTCACTTATGTATGTGGAATTGCAGTGTTGTGATTTTTTTTTAAATTCTTTACGATGAAAATAACCTTATACAAATTAGAAAAAATCCTCAGTAACCCGCGTTCCAACCACTCCCCGTACTTTAAAATTCACAAAGTTCAATGAAGTGTAACCATCATGAGAAATTCACTAGATTGCATTCCAAAGAATAAAAGAACAAAATTTCAGTCGCCGAATCCAAAGTTTCTTATCGGAATTTGATCAAGGATCTAAAAACGGAGATCACGTGCTCGGATATATTAGGAAAACAATTAAATTTATTTTCCGCGATGCTAAATTCAAGGATTTCATCGTTGGCCTTCAGCGGATTGCAAAATTTCATTTCCGTGAGTTATAAATTATTCGTGTTGAGTAGAATTTTTAACCGAAATCTTATCTTAAGAAGTTTCCTTCTATTATGTACAAACAATGAAGTCGAATGGTTCGAAGCAATACTCCTGAAACGACAATATACGAGATAAAGATATATACAATAACTCGTAACAAGAAATGGTTGCCACGTTACGTCACTTCCCATCCACGGAAAGTAAGTGCACATTTCTCGCGTGAAATCTTTTACCACTTTTGGATTTTATAGAGGAAAGTAATATCTTTTTATTCTGTAGTTTTTTTGGCTCCCTTCGTAATGCACTAATGAAAGATGTTTCAATAGCTATTACTAGAATAGATATTATTTTTTCACGTGTATTTCATTGGGAGATATACTTTTTTGAATGGATGAAGAAGACATATTATTTTTTGAGTTTCATTTATAACGGTATTCCTCAAATGATCCGGTTCACTCTTTTAATTTCGCTCACCACATTTAACCATAGGTCTTTTTAGGCTAAACTGACTTCTAGTTATTCATAGATCATCCTCTATAACGTATATGTCATGGTAAAGTATATTTTCCACATTAGATTTTTCAGGAAACTTAAATGTATTTAAATTGGCGAACACCTTGTATTTGGTTGGAAGTTAGTATTTTTCTCATATTATTCGATAAAAGAAACAATTAGGGGACAATTATTATAGGGATTTTATAATGGGACTTCTTAGAAATAAAATCCTTTATATTATAATAAAATCTTGATGGGAACTGAATATTTATAATTTTTTGATAAATATATAGGTGCCACATTGAGAACATAGTCGTTACCTAATTTCAAATCCTGGATTAAATGAAAAATTCATCTTTGTTGGAATTTAAGCAGCTCACGCACCAGGAAAATAAAATAACTCATTCCCCTATAATGTAACAAAAATTTATCCTTAATGTTTTTAATTGACTACGTTTCCCTAACCACATAGAAGTTGAATACACAAATTGAACACTGAAACACTGAAGTACAGTATAGTCTGTACCTTCCTTTATGAAAGTCTTTGGCATTGTTTTAATTACTGTATATTATATGAAAATTACACAAATAACAATTGATCGTATCGTATGTTTGCGCCCCTGGTCATAAGTCGTTCTGTTCAATGTATTGTCTCATACTGTTTTCTGGCAAAACATTTATTATAATATAGCATTGCTTATGAAAACTACACTCATTTATTCTCATAATTCATGAGGTGATATGAATTTGTCTCAATTAACTAACATTGATTCGTCGTACAGTTCACTCCAATCTCATGTTATATGCCCGTTTATTTATTTTAATATTATAATTGCTATTGTTCTTTTATGAATTGCATTCTATGAGTTTTTTCCACAGGTGAATTTATGTCTTACATATACACTTCATTCAGTTCGTTTTATATTGTGTATTGCATTTTGGAATGTATATCACTTATATTGAAAATATAAAATGTAAAAATGTAACATATATAGACACATGTAAACAAATTTAAATATAATTAGGTAGCTTTTGACGAGGGATTAGGCGGATGAAGGTCTTAATATTTCCCCAATAAAGACCTTTTATTATTTTTTGTTTATTTTGGCTCAATTACGAGACTGGTTTTTCATAGATATTGTGTAGATGAATGTTTTGTAAATATTTCAATGTCTATTCCTAATTTAACGTTTTTAGTGCAAAAAATTAATACCGGAATATCCCTCAGGCGTGATTTTTACTTCCAGAAGATCAGGAAGTCTCCTGGTAAACAAATTTTATTTAAGTAGGCAAAGTAAAAATTTCTTACAGGACATCTACGAAAGCATTTTCCATAAAAACATAGGAAACTCTAAATCTCGACAGTTTATTCTTTTTGTTTGGTTTGTTTATTTTAATTTATATTGTTTGTTATGTTTCTTTTGTATGTTCAATTTATTTTTATTACCGATTACTTTTTATCTCCATCATATGCAAAAAAAAACATTCTTTGGTTTCTAAGTTACGCCATCAAATGTGAAACTCTAGAATAGAATGGTATCGAAGAAAGGTTAAGTGGTTATACAGGGGAATGAAAAATGATTCTTAAATGGCGAGATAAGAAGTTTTGCACATTTTTTAAAACTCCGATGCACTCTGCAAAAAATTAAGTAAGAAACAAGATATGAAAGACGTCAACGCAAGAAGCTACAAAGATTTGATGAGATTGGCACAGAGAACAGATGGCGGTTTGGGTTATTATAAATCAATCTTCAGATTGATAACCAATGGGGATGGCGAAAAAACAGAGGCTTAAATATATCAAGTTCCTTTATACTTTGTCTACAGCCGATAAAAATATTTTACGAGATAAGTTATTTATGCTTTGCGTTTACCTGATCTTGATGGAAATATTTCATATGATTTAAGTGATAGCATGTTCCTTATGATAATAAGTTTATCGATCGAAATATCCACAAGGGAAATACTAGATTTAGTTCAAATATTATTTTTGCTAACATAAAAATATTTGTTTGCAGGAGGAAGGTGTCTTGGTTCGACAGACTTCTACCTTAAGCGTTGATGTCTTTATTTCTTAAACATAAACCTTCGACTAGATTAAAATGTGTGTGCAGAGTATATTTAATATTTTTTCACCAGGAGCAATTGTCAAGAATTAAGGTCTGACGTAGCACTTCATAAATACGTGCCGTTAATAGCGCTGTTGCCAAAACGAGGTATATGGGATATATTGTTATAAGAAAGTGCAAGGTACGAAATTTACTATGTATTGAACTAATATCTGCCAAGATTACATAACATATAACCATGCTAAAACCCATTAACATATAACATAAGAAATAATTGACTAATATAGGTGATTAAAAACTTGTTTGCGTGTATAGAGAAAAATGCGTGCGTTATCAAATTTATTATCGAAAATCATGGTAAATTTATTTCCAGAATAATTATTTTATGAATTTACACACTAATTTTCATTATCTGTATTTCAGTCGAAGCAGGAAAGAGTAATTTCAAAATTAAATTAATTTTTTGTTATAGTCAATTGTTTCATTTCAGTTGATAATAATGTGCACGATTTCCATTTTAATAATTGAACATATTCATCTGAAATCTCAAAGTTGATGCGTTGCAACGATCTACAATATTTTAATTTTCTGTTTATTTTTTGCGATTCAGTCTATAATCCAAAAAGCTTGGGCTTGGGACTAGTAAGTAATTGGGATGTTTCCCGTTTCCTCCCTTTGTGATTATTGTATTGTGATTCCAACTTACTGTATTGTGATTGCAGCATGACAGGAACGCTTTTCGACCGGGTTAGCCTGGTAGGTAGCGTTCTCGCCGGCTAACCCAAAGGTCTCGGGTTCGAATTCCGCCCAGGGCATGGTTGTTGTGTTTGTCAAGATGGGTTTTTCTATGACTTGAAGAGGTGCGAAATGACCATAGCCGTCAAAGCAGCCTATAAACATAAAATACTACAACTAGGAACACTTTATGCCTGCACCACTGTGGTCAAATACCTTTGAAATTGTCTCACTGATAAACACAGGATGTGGGAAATTTTAGTCTCTATCCTACACTTGCTTCTGTCTTTTATGAAGGAAATTGGAGAAGTTATTGGTACCTTCAGTCATTTCAGTTAAGGGCAATCATACCTCACTTAGAAGGCCGTCACTTGGTTGAATTATGACAATGATAAAATATATATGTTTACCGTCATCATCTGGTTGGTCAACCAGATGATGACGGTAATCCGTCGAAACCAGTCGTGCTGAAAAATTCTGTGGAAAGAATCCAAGCTAAACATACATATTTTATTTTTGGTAATAATAGCTTTTAGCCCTTCCACCATGTTTTCTACCTCCATTTTAGATTAACTTTAAGTTGCGAGTTATGAAAAGTTAATTGGAAACCAAGATAGGGATCTTATTGTGATTGCATGATTCGTAAACTTGGTCCTTGTTGGTAGAATTTGAACGAATGCTTTTGAGGTGTTTGTGAATGAGGATGTAAAAGTTGAATTGGACGTAAAGAAAGGAAAACGAGGTGCTATTCGGGTAGGAGGTTGTTAGGAGAAATCCGAAGAAGGCAGGAAACATGAATGGTATACATGAGTGAAAAATATGATTACATAAAAGCGTGGCCAGTGGAGGAGAAAATAGACATTTGCTTACTCAACCCACGTTTTAAATACTGAAAAAAATCGTGTTATTTATTGTCGGTCATAAAACAAATTGAAAATAATGATTCATATATGGTTTCGTTATAATCCTGGAAGTTGTAATTAAAGGTTCATCAAGCCAGAATATTGTGTAACTGCAGAAAATCTCAATTTCGATTAATGTGGTGTACGAGAAAGATTAAACGTTAAATAGTTTTATGATTAAATAAATAGTTTGATAATATTTTATTAGTCTCTACATGTTAATGAAACATCAACGATGTAGATAAATAAATTATAAGAGGATAATTATTATAATTTTTTAACACAAATATCCTGGTCAATTGATCACTCATTGGCATAATTCATAATCGAAGCTCCGCACAGTGGGACCAAAACACAAAAATCTGGCCAAAGCCCAATTTTGTTGTTTCCTATGAAGAGATAATTCAGTTAGTTGCCCCGCCCCGTGAAATTGTCAGGTTAGTATATGGATACCTTAGCGCAATATGCAGTACCAAAGTCTCACGATCACGGTGCAGTACTGTTACTGAGAAGAATGCGCATTAATATGGCTCACTTCTTTCTCCGGAAGCGATTTCTTTTTTTAAATCATTTCTTCTATTATTTATCTCCGGTGTATCTCCTAGCTGTTCTCCCCTAGCGTTTTGTCGCAATATTTTGAGGAAAAATTGACTTTCACTATGACATACGTCCATAATACAACCGATTTTAATGTGCGCATATTACATTAACGTAGCTCAAATAATCATCCTTACTAAACTGCTAATCATTGTAATTTATTGTGAAATTGCTTTCATTGGAGAACAATATGGGGGCAACGATGTCAGTAGAGACCAGTATTAGGCTCTTCAGACCAGGAGGAAAGGTATAAAAGTGGAGGGGAAGAAGGAATGAAGGTTCGAAAGATCGCCCAATAATATGTTTCATTTTTAATCTAGTTGAAACTGGTTGTTTTGATTGATAGAATGTCGTTTTATTTGATTGATTCTATGCAGGAATTGAATTTTAATTTGATTGTTTCTACGAAGGACTTTAATTATATTTGTGTAACTGTGACGGTAGCAAAAAGTAATAAACACTTAAGTAAGCGCAATTAAATAATGCAATTTCGTTAAAAAGAAAATATAAAGAATGTTTAATGGTTTTAACTGGACTTTGTAACTCTTTTTCAACACTTAATTCAAAAAAATTTAATCCGCCAATTCCCATTGTGCTCACTTCCCTTATTGATGCCGCCACCTGGTGACCATAACCAGAACTACCAGAATTAAACTCGAGACGCGGGGAAATCAAGTCAGTTCAAACGTCCTTTGATATGCCACAGGAAAATTTCGGATTCTCTCCCTGAAATCTCGGTTTCTATCTCAGGAAATATAAAAAATTAAACCTCTTCAGGAGAAAAAATAAGTCTACTTCACTCGTAATGGGAGTAAGAGACTCTTGCGAAAAGCGCAATATTTCAAAATTCCAAAATCCTTTTCACATTAATAAGTTGCATTAAATGACTTTGTAATAGATTTATAGTATTTGTTATAGAAAAAATAATGACGAATTGATGTCTAAGAAGACTTGTAAAGTTTTCGAAGTTTTACATACTAGCGTTAAATCCCGCGAATTATATCAGTTCAACCTATTCGTGAATATATAAATTCACTCTCTTTATTTTTCTTATATCGTTTTCTCTAAGTATCTTACGACTCATTAAATGAAAAACAATATCCGTTTGAATACTTCTACTATTTTTAAAATTATGTGAGTTAATCAAAGAGTTTTATCTCCTTACGTCATTTTTCCTTAGCATGTAAACACGACATGTTTATATTTCGTAAACCATTAATTATTATTTTTCATGATGAAATTTTTTAATCTTTAGTATATATCCTCAATCTATAATTATTTATTTTCAGTTATAATCCATTGTCAGGTCATACCTTTATTGTGGTTTAGAGAATGGAAAGTCTTTCTTTCCCTTTGTCACTTGGGGATTGTCCAAAATAGAGCTGAAATGTTCCGCAATAGTCAAATTTATTCATTTATAGATATGTTTAACTTCACGATTTCAAATGCATCGACGCTATATAAATCCATCATAATCTATTTCTTTGGTTGGGAAGAAAATGGATTGGACCGAAGTTTCATTGAGCATGACAGCTGCTCACCGTGCAGTTTTAAGAAAAGTGTATCCTTTTATTGCATGTAATAACACAATTATACATGCTCCTTAATGCCTGTCTCCCCAGAAAAATATATTATCGTTATTCTATTCTGAATTTCAAGTAATAGTAAAACAGATGAACGAACTCGGTAGATACAGAGGTTATATTGAGGAAGCGAAACGGTTGCTTAAAATTTATTGTGTATTTTCCCCGAACAAATCATTATTTACGAACTAGGATTAAATGTCGATATACCTCCCTCAGCTCCTAAGAATAACCATAGTAACTTAAGTTGTAAATAGAATTTCCTTTGTGAAAAACTTCACCGAAACACGTCTAGTTAAGAAATTTATGATGTGATCTTTTCAAGTTTGACACCTGAAATTTTTTAAAAAGTAGTTATCTTAAAGACTTAATCATTTAATAATTACAATGGAATCTATTTTCAAACCTTAAGCAGTCACTATGATGTCAGAGATAACATTATATTCAATTTTTCCATTATATAACTTGACTTCTATAATAAACACCATGTAATAAATCAGTCAGATAATTTAAAAAAAAATAATCTTGCCATCAGAGATTTTACTTTTTCCTCCTAGTCATTGTAAAATTTATGGTTACTCCATCATAAAGTTCAAATTTATCATATTCCGGAAGAAATTAATTTTTAAATCCAAGACACCGTGGAAGCCTCAACCAAGAATGTACCCTTGATACTTTGTTAGGGTCTCATTTTCGTATCTTCTCAAAGTTATTTTCATCCTGTGTGTACATATACATCTCTTGAACCCTATAACATGTGGTTGATCACTGCGCTCCCCTAGCCACGATGTGATAGTCATATGACTGTATCCGTTACATTCCCACCGAAATTCGAACTTCATGCTTTTCACATATGTCTCTCACCATTCATCAATCCATTTGTTACTCCAAAATCACTGAGCCATCATCAGGTATAAGACGTCCAGGTTTTGCACCTGTGTAATTACTCAGTGAGTTGAAACTTACGTCGTAATAGATTCTTTATGTTGTGGAAAAGTGTTATATATTCATTTTATTAAGGGTTCCTCCCACCATATCAAACCTGAGACTGTGTTTCTCATTTTTTAAGTGTTTATGCAAATGAGTCATGAACAATCACAACCCTTCTGGCCCAACATTATATTCTCCGGTAATTTGTATTCTGTTCTCCTTGTAAACTTCTTTCAAAATTGACTGAGCAGTTAATCCTTATTAACCCTAAAACCCTTTTCCTTACTTCTAAAATTGTTCTCCTGCTGTCATGAGATCAATTCCCATGGTACACTATGAACAGAGAGATGACCCCAGGAAATAGATTCAGTGGGAAATGTGAATCCTGTTTTAAAGATTCAGTCGGACGATAGGCTGTCTTTGTTTGCATTAATGGGCAATTTATACAATTTCCATTATTATTTAATGTTTCCGTATATTATTAATTTTATATTTGAAAATAACATTAAATATGAAAATATTTTACTACCTTTTATAGTATTTTAATCTACATCCACAGGAATTTACTATTTAACATGAACTGTAACATATTGAGAGGGTTTTCTGAGTATTGACTTCATTCTATCCTTCCATTCCAGTCCTTGTTTGCTCTTCCTTCCGATCTGAAGTGCATAGCAGCTAATCAGACATGAAACAACGCCTTGGAAAGATCGTGGGGAATTGAAAATGTGAAATGTAACGAGAAATACCATGGAAACGCGAAATGTCATTAGCCTCGATCGTTACTTGCATGCCATTCATATAGGGCTTTTAAAAGAAAGGAAACGATCAATAAAACTTTCTCCCTTACAGTTACAATTTAAATTCTACTTTTCATTTTGCACGGACTTCACCGGGCAGCACAAGCACATTTGAAAAGCGTAATCGCTCCAAAGGAGGAACTGCATTCACTCGGCCAATTTCTCTTGCCGCACACGTGCTCTTGTTGTTGTTGAATGATGTAATACGTTTATGCCTTTTCTTACTCTCGTGTGTCCCCAAAACATCACTGCTTACGCTTACTCTTTTTACTTTATGGCTTTCGAGTGACCTTACCTTAGCGTACGTATTTACCTCGAGGATACCCGATGACGGCGTCCTTTTTAAGGCCTTTCCCTTTATCGGTCTTCTTCAAAATCTTCTTCCCCCGCTGCTAACCCCTTTCCCAAGAAAGATACAGCAGAGCACTTTCCATTTCATTGTTTTGTCGGAGTTCTTGTCGCTCGTAAACTCCCTTTATGGTATCCAAATGCCACTTCGGAAAGTGACTCGATGTCCGAGGCGATGTGTCATGATTACTCAAGAGGTCTAAAAGCAAGTGACATTCATGCCGTCTATCATTCAGCATTAAAATTACGTTTGCAGTTTTCGCATTGTGCTCTGGAATGTGAAGGTTTTGATGAGGAGAAGTCGTTTAAGTGATTTGTTAGACGGTGCAAGGTTTCTCTTAGATTCGAACGTCAGTTTCATTAGAAAATACAAGCAACCGTGGATATATTTTTTAATGGACAACAGTGATCAGGCTACTCTTTTAGCATCCCTAGAAGGTTTATAACATGTCCCTCTTTTGTGTGAACACAATAGACCTAGACGTCTATTGATAATCTCACATATGTAATGGCGACGGATCTGTCCACATTTATCAGAACGTGGAACACCGTTACTCAGTAATACTGGCACATACCTTTTAGTTGTTTTTTAACTGTTGAACTTTTTTCCTGTCTTTCAAATCGTTAGATTGTCGAAGGTTAAGCATCAGGAGGTAGGAAATTTATATTTTTCACGTGTGAAATACGTAACCGACTTGCGTATTTCTTATTGCTGGCATCTTGCTGGAATCTGCGCGAACAACTTTTTTTCAGAATTCATTCCAAAGCCCAAGAGCGGATGAAAAATTATCATAAAGTGCTGTTATCCTTTGCAAGTGTCGTAATGTATGATTCAATTCCATTACCACACCCGTAAGAGGGTCCTCAACTGTCAGTTATCAGCATCTATTTTACAGTAACGGGCGTGAGAAAAGTTCAGTGTGTTGTATCAAGTTTGGTCAGCACTAATATCAGGCTCTTCAGATTGGGAGGAAAATCATTAAGTCAGAATTTTTTTAGGCTATCAGATGTACTTATGCAGTTTGATACTTAAATCGAATGGGATAACTTTTTTAATACTTTATTTAATTCCATCTGGTGACGGCCTCCTCAGAGAATTTTAATACTTTAAATACGTCCCTTGAAATCCATTGTACGACTTTAATGAACAAATCTCAATAGGAGATTGGGTGATGTTCCTCCCTCCCGCTGTTGGATATTGGTCTGTCTTTTTCAGACAAATCGTTGATAATACGTGTTGATGGACAATAAATTATTTTACCAGTGAATTTTCATTCACGAGGTCTAAATTTCTTGCATTACAATTATTTTTGCGTTTTTCGGACATATCTTTAATATGAAGCATTTGATTTGAAGTATGAAATTGAAATATGAAGCATTAATATGAAGTTTTTGATAGATAAAGACCATCTTTAATTTTATAAGTTGGTTTTCACTATATTAACCTAAAGTGCAACTTTTCTTGAATTGAGACTTTTTTAATACATTATTTTGTATACCAACATTAAGGAGGGTTCCATAATTTTGAAAAATTGTATCTTAAGTCAGTGATTTATTGACAGGCATTATCCGAAACTGGAGGTATTCTACTTTTCATGAAAGTGTAACATATTCACTCATGTTTGTTTCCGTCTATGGTAATAGGAATACGAATTATTCGAGCATAGGATGTGTGTAAAGATATATCATCGTGTATATTCGAAGAGTGGTTAAGCTGTAGCTAACCAAACTGTTGCGGCATCTCTCAGGTCTTCATTTCGCCGTAATATATAACTTTAAAATATTCCATCCATCACTTGTTACTCGCAAGTGGTTCTTAGCCCACCTCAAATTATTTCTTTCTTGAGGTAGTCGACCAAGTTGGTTTTTAGGCTATTATTTCTTTCTTGACCAAGTTGGTTTGTTCATTTAGCTACCTTTTTTGAGGTCTTCCAAAACACTCTTCTTTAACCAATCTGACCTAGGGACCTGTCCAAATCAAGTGAAATCTAGTGAATCCGGTTTGTTTAACCATTTTCTATTACGAAAGGGGTACCTACTAATGTTTTTATAACTGAAGATTAAAATGACTTAGAAAAAAGTAAATTAGCGTTTGATCTAAGAATGCATCCCTATGAGTGTGTAATTACAATATTAGTCTGTGTAACCTTGAATGCTTCTGTATCAAGCAAAAGTTACCTAATATGGTCATATTGATGTCACTCAAGCCTTTCTTTGATGAATTGTGCACTCAATTCATATATTTTTGCGAAAGAACGAAAATAATTTCTGAGGAATCATAGTTTTTGGGTAGGTATTCATGAATTAAAATTGTAAACTCTCTTTATCAACACTGTTATTATTTAGTAAAAAATAGAAATTTGTGGAGAATAACTTTCGTCTCTGTGCTGGAGGGTCAGGAGTTTGAGGACCAAAGTTACTGTATGACCGTAGGCAGCAAAAATAAGTGAATTGAAGCCCCTATATATATATATATATATATATATATATATACTACACAGAATCAGTGAATTTCTCATAGGACTAAACTCGGGAGTCCCTCGCTTATTAACTATACAAATAAAACTTTAATTTCTTTTCTGCTGGTGTTTTTCGCTGATTTAATTTTGATACCTCTAGTTTAGCATTGTATTCGATTTTTCGCATGAATGAAATGGAAAAATATGGAGTCATTACTTCTCAGTTGACCCCATCAGTAACTCTGCGTTTCTACCAAAACATAATGTCATCAATTACATTGCCGGTGAGTTTACGTGCTGATTTATCAAAATATACTACTGTTTCCTTGTTGCCATGTACAACTTTTGTTTTCTAATTGCGTAACATTTCCTAATTGGATCATATATTTGCGTCTATAATATTGGAATTTTCCTAGTCCCGGGATAATCCCCCATTGCATCATAAATACGGATTTCCACGTGAGACATCTGAAGTCACCTGCTTCGATTAGGGTCAAATCCGAATGCACAACTGGAAAAACAACCTTGAATCTCAAATCGTCTTTTTCTATATTAATTGAAGAATTATAAATCAGACCTTAAAATATGACTTATATTACAAAAAATCAATCTCACATCCTGTTTTGTGTTTACCTCGAAAATGAATCAAGATGCCCGTTGTATATTCTAATTAATCTTCGTAACATTGGTGAAAACAATATCTGGAAACTGCAGGTTCATTTGGATACTTTTAACATTTTTACATAGGCACGTGCGAAAAAAAGAAGCGAATTATGTATTAAGTCATTCTGATTAACTTCTAAAGAAATAGCCATTTTATTGAGTGCTCCATTTCTCTTTTTTCGGAAGCGTGCATACATTCCAATTATGAATTCCCTTCGATGGGAACCTCCGTTTTGAACCATCTCTACGTTTCATTGCTGGCAATATTCTTTTTACTTTAACACGGGAAGCAAATTATTTTAGTAGTAGTAGTATTTTTGTTTATAGGGTACTTCGACGGCCATGGTCATTTCGAACCTCTTCAATACATAGAAAAACCCATCTAGACAAACACAACATCCATGCCCTGGGCGGGATTCGAACCCGCGACCT
>WURS02382445.1:0-17287 GCA_011762765.2 Rhinocypha anisoptera
ATGCTACCACTAGGCTACCACCGCTCCCTAATAAAATATATGTATGCATAAAAAGAAGGCGGATATATTAATAGGTAGAGGGTAAAGTAAAATACTAGTATGCGGAAGAGAGAAGCTGAGTGCAGACATAGAGCTACGATACATGGAGAGGAATTAGAACAGGTGGGAAAAGAGGAGCTGAGTGTGCAGACATCGAGCCACTTCTTCTCTTCTTCGTCTTGGTGAATATGTCTTCAGATAGGTTTCAACTGGCTGTCCTTAATCACACTAGGTTCCGAGCATCTTCTTTCATTTGCCTGTAAGTTCGGCCATTTTTAAATTTTGGTTTTTAATTTTTGCATCTTAGGTTGGGGCATCTATTACGCCGTTTCGGCGTAATAGATGCCGCAACCTCGCTGTCTTCCTCATTCTAATTTCCCTTACAAGCAGTTTTCTCTCCTCTCCTATTGTCAACAGTACGTACTTTCTCATTTTTAATGGTACTTCCTCATCATAGTCCACTTCACCCTAAGCATCCTCTCCTCCACAACGATAATTTGAAACTTTTCATCTTTCTTTTTGACTGTCCATGTTTCACTACTGTAAGTCACCACACTCCACACAAGAGAGTTAGCAAATCTCTTTCTCAGTTTGAATTCTATATGCTGTCAGTTTCTATTGGAATTCTCCATGCTCTCAGAAGCCCTTTCACCTTCTCAAATGCTCTTTTAACCCATTGCTATCCTCTGTCTTACTTCCTTGGTACAGCTCCCATTTTCAATCGCTGAAATACTGAAATGATTTCACTTGCGCAACAATTTTCCCTTGTACAGTTATATTAATGATTGCATCTTTCTTACTTACTCTAATCAATTTTCGAGTTACATGGTTCGAGAAATTAGAAAAGTGAAATCCTTTACCTACCTGGAAAGCAGGGTTACATGGGACGTACGAATTTCTAGGGATATTACAGGTAGATTAGCTAAGGTTAAGAAGGCATTCATGGCGAAGAGGTAACTACTAAACTCAAGAGATATGTCACTCCAAACAGGAAAGCAGTAAGTGAAAACGTTCGTTTTGGGCTCAAATGAATCAGAGACCTGGACCATTGGAAAAGCAGACCAGAGAAGAATTACTGAACCGGAGGAGAAGCCTTCGAAATATGGTGCTGGAGGAGGAAGTTGAAGTTGTAATAGTATTTTTTTATAGGGTGCTTCGACAGCTATGGTCATTTCGCACCTCACCCTGTCATATAATAAATCCTTTTGAACAAATGTAACACCCACTGCCCTGGGCGGGATTTGAACCCGCGACATTTGGGTTATGCGGCAAGCATGCTACCCAACAGGCTAACCCGGTCGGCGGGATGCTGAGGATTAAGTGAACGGACAGAGTTAGGACAACGACGTGTGCAGATGAGCGGAAGAAGATAAATGTTTGGAGTACGATAAGGTAAAGAAGAATAAGGTGGACAGGACACAACCTGAGGCATAATGAGTTGGTTAAGAAAAAATGAAGGAAAAAATATAGGGGAAGACCCTGCGAGGATGACCGAAGGACAAAATAAAAATATGGAACGTTAAGAAAATGTAAAAGCAAAGGGGAAATATTCACGATGTAAACGACCCTGCATAGGCCAAGAAAATAAGCACGTCACATGATGATGACGAAAAATTCCAACACATTCCTTAATGCTCCAAGCAGATACTTAGAGGGAAGTTTCAATTGGAGCCTGGTATTTTTGTTCAATTTGTGATATTCGATTTACCTTAATATAAAAATCAATTGGCGGGAACAAAAGGATTGAAAGATTTAATCTTGAGATAATTTTTAATGGTTTCACTTTTTTTTACATAAATTGAAAAATTGCTCAACCTATCTTTGTGTGCTCGAAAATATTCCACTCCCAAGAAACAGAGATGGAATTCATCCTCGAGCGTAGGGATTTAACTCTTTATTTTTTCTAAAATTTTTACTTCAACTTTTCGATTTGGAAAAAATATATTTCCCATTTCTTCGTTGATCTCAATGTCTACTATGACAGCGTTTTCCAAATTGCGGGACGCCACCCATCGGTGGGTCGTGAGATCATTATAGAATGTAGTAAAACACAGAGGGATGCGATATACAATAATTAAATTAAAAATCATTTATCGTATTCATCATTTTTTATGCCCACGTTTTATTAAGCTGGAGAGGAACTCTCCTATCTTCCTCTTACCTTTCCCTTCTCACAAGGAGTCGAGGGACGACAAAGTTGAGTCTAAAAGAGCAGAGGGAATGAGAGGAAATTATCCCGAATAAAAAATTTCCGCTACAATACAAAAAATAGTGTCAAGTAAGGGTAACTTTTTATATTTTTGGTAGCGTTATACTATTTAAAAGTTTCTGTAATCTGATCACAATAGATTAGGCACCCCGTCATCATATTACAGTACAATCTTTTTCATCGCCCATTGGACTCTATCCCAGCTCCTAGTTATAATTATACTTGTACCATCGTTAAATCATTCTTACTTCTAATTTGTTACTTCATTTACATACCATGGAATAAACTAAATAACTGTTAAGAGCTGCATAAAAAAATAATGTTAGAGAAGGACGAAAACCAGAAGAATGTTAATGCTATTATTATGAATTACGTATTTTTAACATCTCGATAATTTGAGGGGGAAAGTGTTATACAGATTGAAGTGAAGCCTCATCAAACCTCATTTCAGATAGGGTGGAGATATTAATTAATTCCATAATTTAACCCGAATTTCGAGTTTTTTATACGTGAAACCCTATGTCATCCATTTACCCACTTCAGAACCTATTATAAAGGTAGAACGTCCTTCGACTCCGTCAAAATATTACGAGTTAACACAACAATGAAGTCGTTACGAGTCTCACACTTCATAGCAAAACCATTGCTATCGACGCGACGTGTAGGGTTTGTGACCTAGGTCGTAGCTTGAATTCTTACATTCTTCCATTCTATCAACAGTGTGTTAGGTGTCAGTCATTGCCATGGAAGATATTGCGCCACGCCATTCAGCGCCATTGTTTGTGAACGTCAGCAATTTTCTCTTCGGAATGCGAGGTTAGATTTCGCGAGGCGCTCCAAAAGAATAATGATGTGCCGTCGGCCCGAAAATTATAATAGTTCATTTGGCGAGCAATAGTAGATCATCAGTTAAACGCTCAATATAGTTTTTGCAATTAAATATCACGGAGATTGCAGACGTGTTACAATACTGTCGCAGAAAAACATTTCTTTACTTGCTGTAAAATGTGTTTAAGTCAGTTTAGATGCATAAAAATATAAATCAAGGTCTGAAATGTTATTGAATGTAATTCAAAGGAATATTAAATAAGTGAACGTGTTCAAGATATGTGAATTAAATAATTAAAGAATGGTACGAGATACGATTTGGGATAAAAAAAACTATCGTTAACGGGTCTGCAATTGAATTGGAAACCTTGTCCATTTTTTTAAATGTCTTACCCTGTCTCTTTATGGTTGCAGTACTCTCATTTCTAAAATTATTCGTATACTGGAGTAAGAGAAACACTTGGTAATTCCACACAAATTAATTTGAAAAATACGACCCGGGTTTCGACAGGGCTGTCATCACCTGATGATCATCACCAAGTGTTTCTTTTACTCCAATATGCTGAGCAAATTCCATAAAGTTATGCCTGAGACAATAACTTTCATATTCGTATACTGTTTCGTTATATAACCCAGCTAGTCTGTCTTACTTTTATTCGGAGAATTCACGAAAGGCGTTGTCTCTCAAAAAGTACTTCTATTTCAGTGAACTGGGGAACGCTTTAAAGAATAATCATTTACCATTTTGGGGCCTGCGTGCTTTTTTTACAACTTAAAATAAAAGACGGGAATGATAAAAAAATAGAGGTGAGGTGGAAGGAGAAGAAAACTAATGAATTGCTAAGGGAGAAGGAGGAGATGATGGGAGGCAATTTCTGAGTGAAATCCAAAGAAGGCAGGGGAGGTGTATAGAAGGAGAATCCATCAGAAACCTCCAAATCATCCAGTAGTTACCCTTCGATTCAATCTAACAATCGTCCTAGTGTTATTATTTTTATATTATTGTTATGGAATGAATGTATGAATTGTGTTGCATATTTCTGTTAGTCGAGTTTACCTGGTAGTTAGCACCACCACCGGTTTACGAAAAGGTCGTGAGATCGATTCCCGGCCCCGGTCGTGAGTGTTTGTGTATGATTGAGTTTTTTTTTTCGATATGTGGAGGTGTAAATAATCGTCGTCTGCAAACCCTACATGTGCAAAAATAATACTATATCTACCACTAGAAAAAAATGGAGACATTCTGACTTTTAGTTGAATAGAAAAAACGGGCAACCGATGAAATGAGGTTAACTGTTTTCGGTTATAACGATGTGGAAAAACTGCCATTTGAAATGAATAAGGCGCTACATAGTTTTCCGGTAAAAAAATTGTTTTTTACGTGATCGTGCGGTTTTACGGCTTTTTACGAGTTTTAACTTCATGATCTGATGATTTTTTAAAATCTCAAATGAAACTGAGTTTTATGGAAGATAAATTTAGTGACGACTAATTCTAAGTAAAGACGTCCAACGATAATAATCTCATTCTTTTATCGTGATCAATCCTTTATGTATGTTGCATACTGTAAATAAATGCAAGAAATGCGTCGCAAATTTATTTCTACATTAACTCGACCCTCATATCGGAATGCGCTCACACTTCTGCGGGTGTCATGAGCCAATAAACTTAAGAATTTCTTAGTTATTCATTGATTTTGATAGCCATTTAGCACAGTAGATCCTCTATAACCTGTTAAAATTGCTTTGTATCGACTAGAATACAGCTTTTAGAGAATGAGGCTGTAACATTTGCTATTAATGATGTTTTGGGAAGTGAGAACACGCAGTTAACTCTCACCAGGAGTATTGCTATATTTCTCTAAGACTGTAATTACTGATAAATTAACATGCCTCCGTAAATTACACCGTAAACTGAAAGTATTTTAATGCCCAGTTTTTTTGTATACATGAGTTCTGCGTCGGAGATGGGTCATATGTTTTGCCAAAGTTTTGCAGCGACACATGCGTCTCCGTGGAAAATGAAAATTAATAAGCATGCCTTCCACTCGGTTGCAAGGTAGAGACGTCTCTTCGATCTAACATGGGACGAGACAATCTTCAGCGCGGTTATCATTCAATAAACTGAAATAATTTAATTAAAAAATTAATTAATAATTAATTTACACTGGTGACCTGGAGTTCTAAGAGACCCGGAAATGATTTCCATAAGGAACGTAAATCTTTGAGCATGTCGAATCCCCCCCCTCCCCTATCCCCAGAGACAAATTGGAGAGATCCATCGAAAGGCATTCGACAACATCATTACCTGATCGCGTTAGACTTTCCCGCGGTAATTAGTCTCCGATCCCCTGTTCTGGAATTCATTACCAAGCAATCCGCCATCAGCGGAGCACCATTAAGGAAGCAGTGTGCTCATCCCCCCGTTCCATTCTCTTCCCGACTCCCCTTCCGCTTTCACTCAAGGATCCAGCCAGGAAAGGGGCCCGAAAGAAATAAAGAAGAAATGAGAGAGAGGAAGGGAGGGAGGTGCCTCAATTCCATACAAGGACGGGGGATCCTTATAAACGCGTCTATCCGGGTGTTGTCGAATGACGACCTCGGAGAAATCTACGGAACTTCCGGTGGCTCCTACACTTAAGCATCATCGCTCTTCTTCCGATAGTCTTCTGCTTTCCTTTTCATTTCTAATCGACCCGGGTCATCCAGTGTCACACGCCATCCGTGCTCTTGCCGGTAATAAAGTTATTTTGGACGGAGGGACGTCTCTCTCCCGAGTGGTGGAACTGGATGGCCACAAGTATATTTGGGTCGCTGCTGTTGAGGTTGTGGAAAATGCCTAAAAAGGAAAACAAAATTGTAGAGACATTACTCTTAATAGCGTTAATTGACTATAACTTTTTCGCGATATGCGAGAGAGAAAGTTTTTAGTTTACTTTGTCTTTCCGTTCCCGACTGCCGAAAGTGATGTAAAATGCCCGATGCTTTAAAAGCTTTAAATCTCGAAACTCGATCTTAAAGAAAAAAAATCATTAAATCCATTAGAAAACGAATATGAATAATGCGGTCGAGAAGAACTACACTGAGAAAGTCAAGGATCAACGACTAGCTTGGAAAAATTACTTGAGAGGTCATTAGGGTAGTATAGTCAGCATAGAGAATTTTACAAGATTGAGTTACGAGTCAAACACTATATTTAAATATCGAACAGTAAAAATAATATTAACTACCTGAAGGCTTTTCCCCTTTATATTCAGCCGTGCGATAAAGACATTTGGCATACTTGAAAGATTCGCCACATTTGTAAATTTTGCAGAAAATTACACCATGTGCTCCAGAACGCTGAACTCCTCATCCGTTTACAAATTCTGGCAAGTTTCATCAGGAGATTACTTTCAGATTTATATGAATTTCTGATCTACTGATAAATGGCCGAGGTTAAATAAGATTAAATATTTCTTCCCATGACCTTGACGTGGTCCCTAAATTGATAGCAAATCTATGTCATCTGGTACCTGTGGGTGCGATTATTTATTTAGAGATGAATCACAAACCGCTGAAACTGAAAGACACCAATTTACTTATTTTCAAAATTGCTGTTTCTTCGGCATTTGACTCCAAGGCTCAATTAAGCACAGCTGATTTCACTCTCGGTGTCAGGAGGGGGTTCTAAATAGAACATGCATACTCGTATTATGTGTGCACGTGCGACAGGATACGAGTTGCGACCATTCAAAAGATATCACATTAACCGGAGGAATATGTTGTTATTCGAAGGCAGAGCTCATATCTTAAGACGTTATTCCCTACAGCTTCTCGTTTGATGTTCCCTCTGAGCCCATGGTATTTCAGAATATCTGTACAGCAGAAAATAATAAATTATCATTAGCGTTCTCGATTATTTCCCATTACAACTTTGCGTTACATTGTCACCACTCCAGTTAGTGAATGAATGAAACTTAAGGAGATTGGATCGCAAAATGAAAGTCATGCAATTTTGTTCTTATTTTTGTTACTAATAGAAAAATATATCCTCTCTCTAAATATGTAAACGGAAAACACTCATTGCGTACTACTTTTTCCATGAATCGCACTTCAAGTTACCTGGGCTTAACGGAGAGAATGGGCGTCAACTAGGAAAAAGCTGTTTTCATATCTTAGAGTCGTGTATTTTTTTAAAAACTGATATAAGATGCTAATTCTGAAGATATATAAGATGATAACAATATTAATGCGCCAATGTGTGTCAGTTTCAGAGAAAATATCGATTTTCTGCAATTATTGCAGACGAAATGGGTTTAGTGATTTGAAAATGGCGTTGTAGTCGGTCGACGATTTGGCAACGAGGTTTAATTGAAATACTATTTTAAATTAAAGTTGAATAGTTATTGAAAAAAGTAAAAAGTAAAATGAAAAATACAAACCAAAAAAAAAGAAAGAAGACTAACCAAAGAAGTAAAAATGAAACTAAGAACCAAATACCATACGAAACCTCATCGAAGACTACTTCATATGCCCCTAACGTGGGCTCATTTCGGCGTTGCAGGATTTGTTAAGAAAATTAATAATTTCAAAAGGAAATGATATTATGTGGAGTGGATGGATATTCTAAACTAACTTTAAATATTAATATTTATGTAGTTACTAACGGTTTAAACTGTATATAAATTCATATATATCTTAAGCATAGTCATTATTTTGACTCAACTTTCAGGCTGAGAAAAGTATTTATTAAAACACTTTTAAATGACCACTATGCAATTTTAGCGTGGCACGTTTTCTTTATGACAGCACAGGTACTTTGTAAGATATAGCAATATTATACAACGGGACCTCATTTTGAAACTTGGACTGTGTCACAGGGGAACGAACTTTAGATGTATTTGATATAATACAGGAAAAAGGAATATTCGAGAAGCAACTTTTGAGGAAAAAATCGTAAATTAAATCGAAGCTTTAAGAGAAAGCACCAGGAATGGAGTTATGTCATGACTCGGGTGAGTAACTACGCCCGGAAAGGGAGTTAACTACGGTGATATGATAAACATAAAACGAGGAAGAGTGGAACGCCTCTATAAAGAGTAAAATGCACAATATAAATATATCAAATTCGAATTTAAAATATTATGTTTATTCGATAAAATTCCACTTGTCATCTCTCTCTACTACTTTTTTGATTCTCCATTGGTATTTTTCTCCCTCGCGAATTTCTCCTTTTTTTCAGGTGCTAACAGTCCATCAAGTTTTTTTTTCATGTGCCTCCTAAGGCGTTCCGAACCAAGGGGAAAATTTAAATGGACTTTTGAAATGTAAGATGGGTCCAGCTGATTAGCACCTAAGGTGTTAAACGCAGTCTTGCGGTACACATTTACAAACTATGTACAATCTTCTTGATCTCCTAAGACGCGTTCCATGGGAGTTTTGCACATAATTATCTATCATTTGTTCCAGCAGCGGTGAGAGTTGTAATCGCCAATTCACAATTCGGTGGGCCACTTTGCTCCCAACATCCCCGGTACGTCAATTTCTCATTAGTCATTCAATGTAACAAGGGGGAAAACATAGAATCGGTGTGTGGTGTTGACGTTGATTTAATGACCTTTCGTCCCAAGCAACAAAGACGTCTGCATCCATATGAGAATATGACAGATCTGCGATCTGTTGTGCAAAACAATTAAGAATATCTGAAAATGGTTGGTATCTGAATACGTTTTACTTTGAATTGAAGGGTGATGGTTCAAATTATGTGCGCCAAACGTTTATGAGTAAAGAATGAGAGAGGGTGACCAAGCATTACCGTATCTGCATGCGGAAATGCTTATTCGTTATCACTCATGTCATACACCCAATAACGAAAGAATTCCATAAACTGATGCCTTCGTCAATGTCATTTTTAACATTACGTGCTACTGATTTGAAAAGTGCCTAACATTGTGACCGTATGAGGACGAGCAATGCACGATTTTTAGCGGGATCAAACGGGAAAATCGGATGTCCTAGTTAATTTGATGGGTGTCCAAATGGTGGGGAGCACTTCCTCGAATTTAGATTGGCATGCCAAGGGTATAATGGAGCAATGAAAAGTTGAAGAGTCGCCAGGATTAACGCTAACCCACTCTTAATCCAAGGAAGGCGGTGGGATGTCACACAGTTTCGGCGACTTACGGTGTACATCGTAAAGCTCACTTCGATTTACATCGCCTTTTCTCGGTCGCGGTTTAGTTATTACGCACTCGTGAGAAATTAGGAAGTGATGATTCCCTTCTGCCCTCACTGCCTCAATAAGCGGAAGAACGTTTGTAATTTTCCCGCTTGCGTTCTGATTACACCACACTGACTTCATCCTGCACGTGTATTTGCAATGCAAATAATCATTCAGGAATAGTTTAACGGAATCAGCTCGGAAAGATGCAGAGAGGAGCAGAAGATTTAAAAAAATGGATGCGTGTTACTTAAGAATTGAGATGAGTCGAAATGGAGCAATATTTATTCATCAGCATGACAACGATAGCATCTGAAGCAATCCATGCGGGTAATTAAATGAGTGAAGAGGAATTTGAAAATAAGTATACTAGGAAGACTATGTTAAAACAGGAAATGTTAACCAAATAATGGTACGGAGAGTAAGAAGTGCATCGTTTGCTCTTGTTAAAGACAGGTACACGATGTACGAGCCATGGAAAAGCATTACACTTTACCCAAAACACCGAAGAGATTATGGGTCGCGCACGCTTCAAGAAATTCGGCATAAAGATTTTTTCGTCGTGTGCTACACCGAAACGCTGCATTAAAAACATTAAACTTCCTGGGAACTATTTAAATGAATAATTCTCTGCTCCCTTCTGATATATCTTAATAATAACCCCCCTCCAATTTTCTTTCCATTCCATCATTCGTTCCCCTCTTTTCAGGGTTTCATGTCCTTTGGTTCTTCCAATTAATCCTTGCCAATATTGTGTTCCCCACGCTATTATCCTGCTCTCCACGAAACTTGAACCAGGGAAACTCGTCCAAAATTCTGCTTAGACTTTAATGCAGTTTTCACATTATTATATTACATTTATTTATTTTATGTTAAGTTGGGCCCTTAATAATTCAGCTCCATTTTCTGTAAGAAAATGCAACCGTAACTTCCCATATGCCATTACACTCAAATTGGTGAACTATCTACTTCAATAAATTTATAATATCGAGAATTTTACTTTTATAAGATTATATCAAGAAGACTTTTCAATCTCATTCCCTCATAACTATTTCTTTACGTTTACTATACATTATTGCGACTGAACCTTCCAATGGACTGCAAAGCTCTAGTGTGGTGGAAGATATCATGCATTCGGGTGATCCTTAGAAGCGTAATGGAAGGAATAAGGATTACTACTCCTCCAATGGGTCACCATTGTCAGATACATGAAAGGATAAGAACCTGACAAAAGGTAATTCATTCAGCTTCTGGTTCACAGTGGGTAGCCATTAATGTGGTGGTTTAATGTTAAGAAATACTAATGAGGGGTATCAGCTCAATGATTTTGAAGAGGGTGAGACCAAGTTACGTAGGTTAAATTCTCTTGAGGACACTTAGGTTTCAGAAATAACGTAATCTATTTTCGGGAGGTGGCGTTCCCGTATTGTCCGCAGAAAGAAAGAACCCTAACTCCGTTGTTTTGGACGTCTCTCTCTCTCTCTCTTACTTTATGAATGTGATCATTTACAGGTTGAACTACCAATGTTTTGCCGAATGTCACATTGGAATTCAGTGGTTCTGAGTTTCTTCAATAAATTGAATTTAGTGCCAAGCCTTATTCGGTCCAACGACTCGAAACTCAGGTTAATGTTACCATTGCTATTGCGCTCTTAGTCTTATCATAGCAATTTTTTAAAAGAATCGTACCGTCCTGCTCCAAATCTTCTCTAATTCATGACCGGGACTCTAATCAGATGAACTCGTGTACTGCGGGTACCTCCAAACTGTCTCGCGAGTGAGATTGATGCTCTTTAACCTTCAATTCACCACAATTCTTAGCTAAAATAATTAAGACACTATGTTTAGCAAATGAAAATAACACGGAAGCGACAAATATTATCTTCGCAGAATTAATCAAGGGATTAAGAAAAACCGAAGGAATATTTTTGGTGAGGATCGGATTTTGACCAAAAGAACGCGTTTTCTATTTCGTCTCTCAAAAATGTCAAATACGACATCATTTGCGGTTTACGGGACCATAAGCTGGTTTTACGTGTGGAATTCCGCATTATTAAGAGTCAGCAATTAAGGTACTGTATGCAGGAGAGAGCGAACCTTATCCTTGGTGAAAGATCAGTTGGGATTGAGGGATGGGAGGGGAACATACTATAGTGAGATATCTGTAATGAGAACATTAGCAGAGCGGAATACGGAACACAGGTTCCCTTTTTTGCTTTGTAGATTTTTTAGAAAGTCTGTCGATAGAGTTGAGTGGCCATAAATCTTTCATGTGGAGCATAACATAGAAATGAACTGAAGGATCTACGCCGAAGTAGATACATTTCCATAACTTAGGATGCAAAATCAAATATAGCGTGTGATCCTAATTGAAAATAATACGCAGGAGAATGAGATAGCACTGTCCGCAGTCCTACCTGCTTTTTTAAAACCATACATTCAATATAGAGCTATAGTAAAAGGAGTGGTGCTGAAGGGCTTCCAATTTTCCACCGCGTTCGTTGACTTATAGTGGCGACAATTTCGCACTCGTTCCGGAGAACATATTCAGGTCTAAGATGTTCTCTGTAACGAGGACGACACTGTTCGTCACCAAAAGACAAAAAAACGCGGTGGAACACCGGAAGCCCTTCAGCACCACATCATGTAACACCGCAGAATCGAATAAGAAAATGAAAATATTTAATTTTCTATAATAATAAACTCATGCTTTTACTCATGAAAAGAGGTCGGATTTTTTGTGGAGAATGTGGGTTTCTTTAATTATTTATAAATATCTATTATAGAGTGTTGCGGACATTAGGAGGAGGATTTACTCAATGGAAGAAAAATTTACATTAATAGAAATTATTTATTTAATCTATAAACTTCATAAGCTATTCCGAATGTACTGGGTCGGCGAACAATACTCTAGTAACATTGCATTCAAAGTGAACAATACATGCTTGTTTACGCTCGTGTTAGACCTTTGTTCATATTCTTTCACATTCGTCACCTACTTTCACTTTGTTGAATGTAGAATAGAATATAAGGTCGCAGCTTCGTCACACTAAGGGCACATTTTATGACGACACATAACGAAAATATTTTGAATTCTTACGAATAGTTAAGCTATACGGAAGCGCTTTAAGATGTTTGCGAAGTAGTTTTTCTTGCACAGCAAAGCTTCTACCTGATGACATCGGAATTTGTTTAGCGCCATTGTATTCCATTCAGTGCATTCACGTATTGTATGTTTTTATATTTATTAATTCTTCCCTCTTCTGGTGTTCGCAAAACTGGAGTTAATCCCTAACAGCAATTAAACCCAATGAGTATACGATTTTTTTTGCCGACCGGGTTAGCCTGGTGGGTAGCGTGCTCGCCGGCTAACCCAAAGGTCGCGGGTTCGAATCCCGCTCAGGGCATGGATGTTGTTTGTGTGTAGATGGGTTTTTCAATGAGTTGAAGAGGTGCGAAATGACCATAGTCGTCGAAGCACCCTATAAACAAAAATACTACTACTAATGCATTTTTGATAATTGCTATCCCTGCAGCTACTACTTCATCCGTGTTAGAGATCCTCTGTGACGTCTGCTCTGAGTATATGCAGACCATCACCAGGCTGATGCGAGTGGCTGCTGACCGGGAGGCAGTGACAGGGACATGCGGATTCCCCGTAAGTGAACGAACAGTGAGGTATCTAGATTATAATACATAATATATTTGTCCAGGGATTTAAAGCATGTGATACATACATAATACAGGACAGTCAAGACAAGATACATAACAGTTTCAAGAACATCTTACGGCAGCAGCATAGGTAAATATGAAAGTACACACCAGGATATAAGTAAACGGTAAGAAGCACAGTCCCTCTAAAAGGTAGGTAAAATATAAGACAGGTTTCCACTCAACGCAGGGTCGGGTATTAGTGTGAGGGGCTTACGCCATTATTATACGGCCGTATGAAAAAGAATATCGCAATGCTAAATAGGAAACAATTTAAGAAGTGCAATTTCTAATAAATAAAGAAATACATATTTTTAAAATTTTACTAACATGAAAATTTAATCACAATACATATTTTGTTATCTTTATTGCTTTTTCTTTCTTTCCCTCATTATACAATTTTCAACATTTTCAATTGCCTCATTCAAAATGTTATACAACTCGGAATTTCCTTTGTAAAGACTAAAATCTGACAAATTTTTAAAATTAATTAGAACTTCCCTTTATGACGACGTGTTTTTGTGACTTTTCGATGCTAAATTTACGTCCAATACCTGATAACACTAGAATGAGTTGACCAGTCAGCCACTGAAATATTGAGTGCACAAATATTCTGTGGAATGGGGTGCTTTCAATTAGCTGGAGTGACACCAGCCATTAATATGTGAAATAAACTATGTACTTCAAAAATTGAAACTTTGCAGCAAATTGCCGAACAGACTGTGGTGGTATTTTTTAACAGCACATATGCCATTGTTAGGGCTGTTTTGAGTCGGGTAGTCCTTTCTATATCAAGCATTCAGATGGCTAATTTGTAACTTGCAATGTCTGAAAGCATACCTAAGGCCTTGGCGTAACGGAAAATGAATCCTTCAACCATCTGCTAATGCAACAGGGGACATCTCTTCATATCTTGTGTGAGGGAATAAAGCACCTTCTTAGCTAATGAGATAGGAAAATACCCCTTTATAAACCCATAAGGCATATTCAGGAGAGGATGTTAGTTGTGAAAGTTGAGACGATTTAAAAAAATAAATAATGAAGATTCAAGTGCAATGTTCTGGAATACGTACATATTCTTATGGATTAAAGCACCATTTTTCCATGGATAAATTTGTATCTTTATGTGTGGAAAATTGCTACTTTACTCTGAATGAATTTGTTTACGATGTGATGAATGAATTTTTAATCTGATATTTATTATGAATGAGTACTCAAAATACTATGCGATGCTATGTATGTGTACTGCTTGTATGACAAAGCTAATACTTACATATTTGTACAGTCTTCAGGGAATAAATATTATTATGATCATGGCCCATTTGCAAAACTGGTCCAAGGGGCATCATGTAATTCCACTTCAAAGGTTTACGAATAAGGAAATCGATTCCGTTTACATATTAGACAGTTTTCACTTAACCCAGGGTCAAAAAACACAAAAAATCCTATGACAAATGCCGGGAACAAATATTTTTCCAGATATGGCAGGTTTCTGCTTAAGACAAGTTTCACTGCATAATACACTTGCCTACATGTGCTGTAAGGAAATTACTTGAGGACTTGTTTATCCTTTGATTGACTTTCCGTAGTGCCATTAGCCTCCTGCTCATGTTTACTTATCTCCCTCTCTCAGGACATAATGGAGCGAGTGTTCCACGAGATGGGCATTGGGAGTGTGTGCTCACTGCATTTCTTCTACCAGTCCAGGGTCATAATGTACCACACCCGAATGGTACATACCTGCCGAGTCCTAGACGAGGAATATCAGAATCTCAGGCGTTCACTCTGCAAGGTTGAAGAAGTGACCTTGAGGTAAGTGGGTGAATTTCTTACTGCCTCCTTTGTAATTAAGTCTAATAATAAGAGAAGTATTTAAACTGGTAATTATGATAATAATATTGAAATCTGATGTCTAGTTCTTAAAGGAAATTACAAATACGACAAAAACTACACCGATTGAATTCACTGAGGATGCCGAAACCTGGTGCATTACACAATGAAGCAAAAGTTGAGGTTGTCACTTGTATATTTCCATAACAGAAAAACAACAGGTTTTGACAATAATCATCATGATTGTCTAAACCAGACGTGTTTTTGTCATGGAAATATGCATGTGACAACCTGTATTTTGTTTCATTATGGAATGCATCAGGTGACGGAATCCTCAGTGAATTTAATCGGTGCAGTTTTCGTTGTATTTGTGATTTTATTTATAAACTAGATTTAAAGATTCTTGACCTTAGCCATCAAAGCACCCTATAAACAAAAATACTACTACTACTAACAAAAATCCAACAGCAAGGTTTACTAAAGTTCACTATTAGTGATACTACTGCCAAGTGATGCCTTTCAGTATTGTATTTAAAATTTTGAAAGTATTAATTTTTACTATAAGTATTGTAATTTTGTGCCATCCTTCAGTTAATCTGTTGAATTATAGTCATTGTTTTATTTTCAATGCTTCAATTTTCAATATTTAAAATTAAGTTTCAGTTTAAATGTGAACATTGGTACTGTCAAAGAACTCCTTGGTTATTTTATCCCCTCCCTGTCCCAAATGAAACCGGTCATAATAAGCCAGTTCTTTTGTGGAATTGCAATTTTAAAAAAAATCTTTTGCAGCTCTTGCTGTGTTTGTACATTTGTTTCTTCACATTATCATATTTCTCTCATGTATTTTACTCTGCTATAAGTTCCCTTTTAGAAGAAATTACTTTCAGGAGTACATACTTCTTGTGTGACACTGACGGGGATGAGAAATGGGGGAATATTTTAGTTTCAAGCTTGTTCTACTAAAGATGTTCTTTCACAGTTATTATTTCTCTTCTCCCAATGTGAAACAGTGCAAAAATTGATGAAGATGAGGACAACGTGCCTGAAATTCACTTCCCTGCATATGGTGATGGGGAGGGGGATGTTGGGATGCTCCAGCCATCACTCGAGACTGGATTCCAGATGCTCCAGAGCTTGGAACAGGAATCACAGGCTCAGTGAGTTACCGTCACCAAGTTCTACCCTTCCCCAGTAACTGATGCTGCTCATAATGGAGGACTCTTACCACACAGACTTGCTTGCTTTCTATAAGCAGTCTAATTTCAGACATATTTACTCTCTACATAGTCTTAGATAATTGTCACTCCAATTGAGGAAAAATTATATACCACTCATGTATGTGACATGAGTTAAAAATGTATACATTATCATATCAACTGGATGTTCCAGTATTTCTGGGTTCTATTAACTCTTTCACTGCTTGTATCCAATTTTAATCAGTAGCCATACTCCCACTATATTTAACTTTAAAATAAGGAAAAGGCCCAAGCCAAATTTCCTAAAAATCAGTAAAAACTTCACTTTGGGAAAAATATTTAATATCTAGCTATAAATTGGTATTCATTAATAATAATGAACAATAAAGAAAATTTAATGAAGAAAAATCATAAGAATTCCCTAAAGTTACAGCTGTTACTGGTTCTTTATTAAGTGAAAAACTTTGTATGATGTATATGGATTATTGTTATACATGTCAATGGGCCCTGTGGGAAGTTTATAAAAGAAAATTTCACTTAGGAGAGACATTGTTAAACTCTGCCAAGTTGGCATGTAGAAATCATGAATGTCACTGTCTAATCACTCAGCAAAAAAATGCAATTTAAGCAAAATCCCTACCCCTAACAAGTAATCAAAACTAGAATTGCAATACTGAATGGACTATTACAGTTTAGATATTTTACCGAGTAATTTAGTCCAATGGTTGCCCATCATTCAGTAATCAGCTTCTCTGTCAACTGTATCACGTGACTAAATAAGTGGCAGCAAAGTGGGCCTAGTTTACATAAATTCATTATTTTTATAATTGCTTTTTTTTTTCACACTAGTCACTCGAAGTTGGTAACCTGAGGTAGCTAAAGCATGCCACAATAACAATCTTCCATTACCATAGTCTCATTCTTTCCCTATCCCCAAGATTTTGTGATTAATTGTGTGTAATGCTGTGCTGAAGAGGGCAGAGCAATGAATAGTGAAATTCTGAGTTAGTAAACTACCAGCCTTTAGGTCTAATTTATATTACAAATCACCTCTCCCTTTTTACAACCACAAAACTGAAGACTTTTTTTTAAGGTTGCAGAAATTAGTAATTACCATTGAGACATGTCTTGCATCCTGTCTTCCGTATTGTTTCCAAAGGTATCAAAACGTCCTGCTTGGATGAAAAAAAGAGATGAGTGAAGTCTTCTCGGGATCTCCACCGGGTCAGATCGTTTGTGGCCGACGTTTCGAAGGCGTACTCTGCCATCG
>WURS02382555.1:0-17282 GCA_011762765.2 Rhinocypha anisoptera
CGGGATGCCTCTCCCCCCCCCCCCCCTCCCTTCACGTCCCTCCCCCCCTTCTGTATTTAATATCGCCTGATGATGTTACTGAAGTAACGAAACTGGTGATAAAAATAAAAAGTTTTTATGTTGGAAAAGGCAACATGTTTTTTTCAACCTTTGAAAATGAATTTCCACAAAAGTAGAGCCAAAAACAGTGTATCTTAACAAATGTGTCTTTATTATTCCAAAATTAGGACCATTTTTACCTTTCTTACTTCTCTTTTTGGCATTTTCAATTTAAAAACACCTATGTATGCCCGAGGCAGAACCCACGACCTTTGGATTAGCAGGTAGACACACTACCTACCAATCAAACCTGGCCGGTATATGGGTGTGTACACCAAGTTCCTTTGACTGAAGGAGCTCATATCTTGGGTGAGCAAGCAATTGAGTCTGATGTGATCACTGTGTAACCCAAACACAAGTGAGAGAGAGTGTGTGTAATAAAGCATGTTAATTTATTTTTTATCCATATGATATCCATTTTCCACTACAGACTTCCATCTTTCATATTTAGAAAGTTAATGCCTTTATTCATGCCCAAGAGACTTGAGGATTTTTAAGGCCCTTTAAATTGCTAAATATTCATAGCATTGCATTTCCGTCACAATTCTCAACATTGAGGAGAACTGAATGATGGAGCTCGGATTCACCAGCAGAAGTGCTCTTCTTCCCAATGGAGCATTCACTCTCAGCAAACAGCAAACTAAAGGAACTCTTAGGTCAAACGACAACAAGAGTAAAAAATGAGTAACTCAAAAAACTTACATGGTACCACTTATGATAAGAAATCATTTAAAAATCCAAGTGAATAGAACTTAAACATTAATAAGTAAAAATAAGTGCAAATTCACTTGATCACATATAAATGCCCAAGAATACTAAGCAAAAATAGAAATGAAGTGCCAATGGATACTAATGGCAACTATTTTAACATCTTGGAATCCTATCTTTGTGAATTCACACATAACAGTCATATGTAGGTACTCACTATCAGCATTTATGAAGATGAGTACAAAAATCCACTTATAGCAATACATTCTGACACATTAAGATATAGCCGTAGCTGGACTACGTCACTACCATAGCTGTTCCCTTAAATAATTACTGTGAAAAATTTACCTCCAAAATAAAGTAAAAAGCATTGTAACAAAAGTAATTTTATCAGTTTACAAACAAATTTCTTCTTAAAATCTTCATTAGAAATGATGCATTTACTCCCATTCACAAGTAATACATGTTTAATAACATTCCTCTCCAAGAAAGGGAACTAGTTCACTCCTAGCCATCTAATAATTTTTTCAGTTAATGAATGTTTTAGCAGTTGTGCACACTTAACATAATGCAACCACGTTCTGAGCTGAATTGTCACACCAATCAACTTCGGAATAATTCTCAATAGAGCCATAGTATCACTGTTCTAAATGTGAATATGCTAAGAGTAAATTGAAATATTTATGACACATTTTGTTATGTCACTTAGATGATATAATTTTTCTTAGAAATCTATAGTCACATTTCTGCAAATGAAGATTTCAGCTAACAGATATGATTCCAGAATGAATTTTGTATGTATTTTCATTATCTTAGGTTTCACTGTATTTGTTTAAAATTTAGTTAGCAAAATGGGTCTAAATAATTACTCACAAACAAATGACATCTTACATTAGATAAAGCTCTCTTGTAAAATGCTCGAATTCTTGATTTGGGCTTGGGCACGCCACTGGGCCTTTTGGGCTGCAATACAAATTTACTTTTTAAAATGAGATATTTATTCATTTTTATCCAAGCACTAATGTTTATTCTCCCATCAGACTTACGTTTACTATAGTACACATATTTTATGTCTAATGTAGAAAATTAAAACCAAGTTGTGGAAAACCATTTTAAGCTTCTGAATGGGACTTTGAATTTATTGAATATGAATGGATTTTGAAATTGCTCTTCTTCAACAAAATTCAAAGCTCCAAGTTTCAAATGAAATTCACTTAGGAGACCGTCACTTGGTGAAATTCCATAATGACACAAAATATGTATGTTTTAACTTTCATTTAGTTCCACAGAATATTTATAAACCATTGTGTTCATAAATATTAAGCAGAAATAAATAAAAGTTAACACCTACATTTTGTGACTTCAAGTTTTAGTTATTCGTTTCTCACCAGAATAATACTTGGCATTGAAATTACATCCCATCACTCCACTGCAAGCTACATTTTCACTCCCTAGTACATATCACCTGGTGTAACTAATGATGAGGCATATGTTTACATTGTGAAACTGCAATCACTGATCAATTATGAGCTGTGGTCTTAAGATGGAACAAGGATCAAAATAGATGGATTGAAATTCATTGTTTTAGGCATAACTTTCTGGAATCTATTCATTAGTGAAATGAGAGAGCACACTTGGTTATTCCACTGGGGATTTTTCATTTCCTCACAACCCAGGTGTCAGTGACAAAGCATCATTAATAAATATTCAAACATTAAATCATGAGTAGACCTCACCTTGAACAAAACTCGGCCACCGACTAAAGCTCAATTAAATGTATCTTATATAGCAGGGGTGCAGACTACAATAATCCAAAAAGGGACAAAGGCTGTGAATTGTTATTAAAAGCATTATGGCAAATGAAAAACAGGACGATGTTTTGTAAGTCTGAAATCATCCCTTTTGGTCTGTCATCTTTGGCCAGAAGAACCGGTTGGATGTCGCACATTGTGAGAAAAGTATTTACACATGTTGTCACCTTGGTTAATGGGTGGAAAGAAGTTGTCACTATATCACTAAAATTATCTATTTAGAAATGTTTTGCTCAAATATCAAAACTCTCTTACATTTATTCCATGTTAAGTTTCATGCGTCAAAAAATTGAATTCTTGCTAATGTATTTAAGGAGTTGACAAAAAAACATATATCATCATTTTTACAAAATTTTTCAAATCATGCAGTAACAAAAAAATCAAGTCAAAGAATATGAGTATACATAAATTTTAAGTTTAATGAAATGCATAAAATGCATTTGTAAATTCAACTCTTAATAGTATGTGAGAAGTTGAATGATGAGAGCGAATAAAATGAGCCAACTTTTAAATTTAAAAATGAAAACTCAATTGAGTAGACTTTAGATGGATAAACCCCTTTGACAAAAATATATGATCTTTTTGTGTCACATTATAAAGAACGAATCATGGTGAAAGAGAAAACTACGATTTACAGTTAGCTGTAACAAACTGAGCCTTTTGACAGGATTTTACCATTTCATTAAAGTTATAAATTGATTAAAGCAGGGAAAAATTTAAGTGAAAATTTACATGAGTAAACATTGAAGGCACTAGTTGTTTATTCGCACCTTAAATGAGATTTCTCCAACTTTTTAATTACAAGAAATACTTAATGATTCTACCTACAAAAGCTTGTCACAAAATATTAGTGCATCCACAGGGTTGCAGATGGTGGATCAACCTTTAGATATATAGGCCAGTCAAATAACAGAATAGAATGGCCGAATTTGGGAAAAAATGCCACATCAGCAGTTTGTCACCCAAAACTTTAGTGGTGAGGTTAGTGGATGTCAAAAAACCAAATATGTAGTATCCGAATCTGAACAAGTATTTGTTTATAATCGTCATTTAATTACAAAAATTAGTGATTTTTTGGGTTTTCTTGTATAGCAAAGTAATTTTCAGCTTTAGCGGATGGGTAAGAACTGACAAGTTTTAGATATTAAAAATATCTACAAAAAGGAGTGGTTGCAAGGAAAGATTAGGTTGTTAGTTTATTGTAAAATTGCAAACAACAATGAGCAATTGATTAAATAATCATTATTCATTAATACAGAGATTTCATATTATGAAATAATATAGCTTTGAATATTGTAATTAATAATATAGCATTAAATGAGATGTTAAAATATGGCTCTGTAGGTTAATCTGTTTATGAGATATTGCAATTGTTTAAACACATTAAACACATTTTTAATAAATTTTCACTCTTGACTTTTGTTTTTAGAAGAAATGTTGTTCTATAAGAGTGATTTTATTATATGTATATCCTGACATAGTATTGACTTACAAAGGATAATGTATAAAGTGGGTTAAAAATGCTATAATGTACTTTTATAAAAAGAGAACTATCTTGACTTCAAATGTGTATTTGTGTCTCAACAATGTCTCTTTAAAATTTTCCATAGCGACACTAGCACTTTTAAGATGTGAACCTATTTTATCATTAATATCATTTTTAAAAGAGTTATTCTAATTGTTTATAAGACAAAAAGTATATTAATTTCAACCCAATTTTTGCACTATTTTTTGTAAGTATTTCTCTTTCAGAATATATAAATGATAAAACAGATAGAAGAATTTGAAAGAGGTTGAGTGTGTTTTGGGGTACACATAGCCTAAGTAGGAAATAGAGCCTGTCGTCTGTTTACAATGTTCCTTTCCTATCATCCCTTGTGTTTGACCGTTCCCAGCAACTGAGTGCCAACTCTTGGTGGCCAAAGCCATTCCGGCAAAAATCTGAATATACTAAGATGACAAAATCATGCGGGAGGAAGCAGTTCTCAGGGGTGTAATTGGTTAAATCATTGGGAAGTCCAGGTTCGAGTCCCAGCTGACTACAAAACTTTTTTTCTTATCTGAACTTGGTGGTTTCCATTCATATTCTCTACCACATTTTATGTTTGTTCTTTTATGTGTTGCTATCCATTTCCTTTTGTATGTCATACAGTAAAATAAATTCATTAATTGAGTAAAATAATTTTACTCAATCATAGTAGTAACTTAATCAAATGTATTCTGATTACTTTCTCAGCCAAAACAGTAATACATAGAGTATATTATGTCAGTAGTAGTGTGATGCTTAAAGTATGAAATATAAATTGAAAGCATTTTAGACACCAAAAAATTGCATTCAATTTTGGGAAATAGGTCATGTGAGTCATACTTTAATTTTAATGTCTCTTGACTACAAATCTGAGTTATATTTAAAATTCCAAGTCTCTAGCTCATAGGGAAGTTAGTTTGAAATCGACTCCCAACTTTCACCCGAACAGATAGACAGACAAGAAAGTGAGTTAATAAAAACATGAAAAAAAGAATAAATTTGCAATAAGTAATATATGTACATTAAAATATTTATGCATTTCAATGTAGGTAAATTTTACTTCAGATGAAAGCAAGCCATCTTGCATGAGAAAATAACTACATTGATAAACAACAACAGTCATGCTACAGACCATCAGCAAAAAATAATTTACTGGAAAAGACAAAATAAATACTTATTGAAGGGATAATGCCAAGGCAAATAAAAATGTAATAGACATGTTCCATTTAACATTATTTCACATGTTTTATGCTGATATATTTTTCTAAGTTATGACCAAAGGGAAAAAATTTAATGTGTCCACTAAGGTTTGGGACTGGAATTACAGAATGTAACTTTAATTGACAGGTGTTTGATACGTATATTCTTTATAACTGTGACTCCCTAGTTTGAATTGTCAAGCACCCTTTGAAAACTCTGTAGAAGAAGTCCTTCATAGTCATATTTAGTTAACTCCTTAGAACAATCTGGATGCTGGACATAATCAGAGATACCCATTCTTATGTTAACCTTTTGAGAACACAGTGACAATTTATTGTCTGAGTATTCCCATGTTTGGATTGGTCAGCTGATGTCACATTGCTTGTGACAGCTACCAGGCCTGATTGGTAGAATTCTATTCACTGGAACATACATTGTCACTCGAGGTGGGTGAAGAGGAATTTCAAAATACAATGTGGCTCAAGTTCAAAACACTAGAATTTTCACGCTAATATTAGTACTGCATTTTGACTCACCATCATCCCTTCTGCTTTCACCTTAATTTTTAAAAGCGTCTCTAAGTGAACAGAGTTAAAAGGAATTTCAATTGACCTCCATTTCAAAAAATCAATTAGTCCACATATCTCATTCACCTGCATACAAGATGAAAAATTAAATCATTCTTTGAAATTATTTACACTATGAATCCCATCACCCTTGGAGCTAAATTAACATAATGTGCTCAATCAGTTAACACTTGTGCATGTTAATCAAGAGAAACTACAAAAAATGATAAATTTTTGGTTTCAATTGCTTAAGAATTAACTCTCTTTGATAAAGGACCCTTATTTCCATCTAACATGTTCTGTTTAGAGTGGTCTTTAGAATTTCGAAACACTGGAATTTTCCTAATTCTTGGGCTATATGCTATTTACCCTTTCTATTGGCACAATTTTTTGTTTAATAAATAATTTTTCCTAAAATTTTTTAGGAGTTAAAAATTATAAATAAAATATTTTACCTACCCAGTACATAAGTGTATGGTGATAGTGGGGTGCCACTGAAAGGGTTAACTCTTCTGTTTATCTTATTATAAATGTTCATGTCCATTTAATACTTGAAAGTAATTAGCTATTCCATAAATAAAATAATTGGTTATAAGTACCATTCAAACCTACAAAATCACATAATTTTAGGGCTCAACTAAGCCTCCCCAAATGCTCTTCTTGTTGAATTATCTCTTTTCATCTTACCTAGGAAATATTAATAAAATGCCAAAAAAATCTATGATTATTTCTACACAGTTAAGAGATTACAACTTCAGTTTCAAAAATTATATGCATATCTTATATTTAGAAAGATGGAAAATAAAAGTGCTTGTTGGAAAAATAATGCATAGTTATTGAGGGCAATGCCTTTACAGTTTAACAGATCTACATGAGCAGTTTTTTTCTGGATGGACTATAAGGCTACATTGGTTCAGAGATGTTTGTCCTTGGGAGAGGGCTAAACTTTTGCATACACTACATAAATCTAACGTTATTCTTGGGAAACCTAGATCTCCCATGAAGCCAGCAGCATCTTGAGAAAGAGTAGCCACTCTTGTGATACTTTTCAAATGAATGAAATTTAATTTTTCATTTTACAGCTTTACTCTGAATGCTCTGAAAAACTGTTTTCACATTTGCAGTGAAATGTGACAAATTTATCAGAAGGTTTAACTTTTTTTTGACATTAATGAATTTATGATGAATTTGGCACGTGAATTCTTGAGGATTATTTATACTAGATGGTATTATCATGTAAGATTGAACAGATCACCTATGTGAATGGTGAATAGATAGTGAAGCAGTAAATATATCCATTACTCACAGTATCCATCAATTCGATCTAAGTACTTATGTTAACACCCTGTATGAATATAGCCCAAGTTTGATGAACATGGTAAAAATCTTCATAAAACATCATACATTCACTGCACGGACGGCATTACTGGGTTGAACTCCATTTAAATGTCCTCCAGGTTTGAAGGGTTTATGACCACAATTTCATTTAAAGAGCATATGTATTCTATTAACAGTCCAACTTTTTCCACTTTGAAATATGCACCCTGGTCGAGGATTTTTGACTAGGTTGATGGAATCTCCTTTGCTTACTCATCCCTATCATCCAGATATATACACATGTATGCGGATTGTGCATTTGTTGTTTGTCTCAAAAGTTTACGTGTGCATTGCCCTTGGGCAAGTAGCTTCGTGTTAGCTTTCGTTTTTTCGTGAGAACCCCTCGTGGGTTTCACTGCGTTTCCCCTCTCTCAGGTTCTTAGTGCATATTCATTACACAGTTTCGTTTTCAGCAAAATTAGTAGACATTCTTCTAATACTGAGAAAGATATTGCTAACAAATAATATATCTTACAATATTTTTTAATAAAAAATACCAGTTTTTCGTGTTTTTATGTCTTTCATTACATTTTACGAATTTTCCTTGTTTCATATAAGCTATTTATCACATTCTACAAGTGATGATTTATTCTGATACAATTTTTTTAAAATCCAAGTAGGGGAAGAGTTGTACTATCATTGTGGCCATATTCTTACTGCCGGACAGGTTAGCCTAAGGGTAGTGTGCTCGCAGGTTCAAAGATCAAGGGTTAAAGTCCCACGAAAATAACATAAATTTGTCAAATAAAATAGGTACGGTTGCGAATGGTATAAGAAGGAAAAAAGGATCCCTCCAAATGTATTCGGTGAATGTAATAAAGACCTTTGGGGTGAATACTTCCATGAGTATGAGCTGATGAGAGAGAGAGAGTGTTGAATCAAATGTATTATGTACATCTCTTGCAAAATTAATTGACCATCAGGAAAATCTGCCATTAGAGAGAAAACTAAATTTCATCAATAAAGAGTACAATTTCACTGGATGGAAATAATATTTTTCCAATCATTATGTGAAATAAATTTAGAGTTTTAAGTTTTTTCAAACATAGTTATAAATTTATTATTTTTTCCTTTCCAAAAATTAAAGCAAACAAGCATAACTCTAAGGTTCAATTATGTTTTTTCAACTATGCAAAAACCATTATGATTAGTATTAAATGATATTAAGGACTAGAAATAATTCAACATCTTGAGTCTTGCAAAACTCCTAAAAATGGTCTAGGCAGTCTTGGCACCGCCCACGCAAAATGGCCTGGCAACAAAAGGGTTAATCTCCTATCTATGAAGCTCACACAAACAATGTTCCTCTAGTACAAACCTACACTTGAAGTTTTTCTTTGATCTAACACTTGTTGCTCAAATTTACGTAATTGAAATAATGTATACTTTGGGAAGCCAGCCCGGTTAGCTGAGTGAGTAGCGTGCTCAGCGACGAATCCAACAGATGTAGGTTCGAATCACGACCAGGACATGGATGTTGTGTTTGACTGAAACTAATTTTCCACCAAAGGCATGCAGCCATAAAAATGTGTCAAATCATTTAACTAAGTAACCACAGATTAACTGAGAAAAGATAAGGACAAAAATAATTTATGATTTGGTCAAATAAATCTGTATTATATTTAAATTCTTTCTGTATAGACCCAAAATTAGCTATTTCGATACATACTGTGCTTTTTGACTTTTACTGGGAGAATCTAGCTTTCAATGTTAGTATATATGCTTATGTTAATGTAGACACAAGATTAGAATGGAACATGTCATTAACATAAATAAACTGCAAATAAAATGGACAAACCACACTACGTGCAGGACCAATTGCGGATATGTGATGACGAATTCTGTGAACCTTGTTCAGGAAACGGCTGATGAACCTCTGGAATTCTGCATCAGTTGCATGACTGGAATCTGTCCAATTTTGAAAATGATCTGAATCTGGATTATCATCAGGAGTAAACTGCTCAGCGACAAAGTCATTGGCGAATATTTCATCGTCCGAATGTGTTGCCTTTGATCTTGAAGAAGACACAAACCTACGAAACCTGAAAAATTGACAATTATGTAAAAACTTGCTATTTCACAGGATTGACATTTAATGCCTTAATGAAATGACATGTAACTGATCTGTCATTTATTATTCATTTCAATTGTTGGTGTATTAAATGATTTAAGTTTTTGTCATGAACATTAGTGGAAAAGAAAACTTTTTCCTTGAAATTTCTGAGAGATTATACACTCAGAATAGAGAACAACAGATAACTAATTGTAAACAGGAGGGATAGAATGAATGAAGGATGTGATGCAAACATGTACATATATGTTTAATAAATTAATTATTTTGTCTCTTTACTATACTTTTGGAGTATAAACAAATCTACAGTATGTTCTTTCCTAATGATAAAAGCCAGTCCATTACCTTCAACAGTTCATACTGAGGAAAATATATTTTCAAGGACTAGCAAACTCTATTTGATTGAAACTTAAAATCACAATTATTCTCAGATAACAAAAATATGTGTATGGTGTCATTGGCATAAATAGGAAGAACATTCTTCTTACACATAAAATAATGAGGCAAAGATGACAAGATTCTGAGAATCTTTTTCCTCTTATGCTGAGGAATATGAAACATCTCTGTGAATTCTTTTAGGCATATTATTTAGAATTCTTGAGTACATAATTCATTCTCTCAAAGAAAACTAGTTCCCAATGTAACTCATACTTATGAGAATGAAGACTAACTTTGGAGAATAGTAACCATTAAGAGGTACTTAATGAGAAATAATTTACATATTTGATGATTTCAAATCAAGGTAGTGGATCTAGAGCATACAGTATATATTATCTTCAGAGAATTATTTTATTTTAATCTCAAGGTTCACAATGTTTAGTGTGCATATTTTAATCATGTTACTACAATTTATTAATTTCTTTAACTAATTAGTCACTTCCTGTCACGAGAGGAATGCAAAGGGGTTGGAGGGTTGAGGAGGGGGTCCCCACTGATTGGGAGAATGTTAGGAGTCTTGCTGAGTTAGGGCACAGAAAGGTAACATCCTATACCTGGGTTGCTTGACCTCTCAGTGACCACACCGGAGTGTAAATTCATTTGTTTCTGAATGAAAAGTTCTGTTAGGTGAACTCTAATCATTTTGCAATGGAAAATCTGTCTGATCAACTTGGTGATAGCAGCGAAAGGGTTAAATATGGTGAATACTCTTATGATTATATCTCTGACAAATTTAGTTTACTTTCTGAGTGTTAAAAAAGTGCCATTATTTTTATTTATAAATTCATACAAACCCTTCTAAACCGTAACACTGTACTCATCTACTACAATGTTAAAATATTTTATGTACATCCCAGACAACTACTAAAACATTTATATTTCAAACAGTGACTGGCATAAATCCAACTATGCAGAATTCATTCTCATAGTTTACAACTACTGTGTTATGAAGTGCATAACCAGAATTGGGCATTTTCAATAGTTCCCTACAAAAGTTCAAAAACAATTATTATTAGAAGATAACTGAAATTTTTAACAAACTGCATAATTTACATTATATATACTGTAGTTACCTGAATATAAGACGATCCCCCTTTTTCTGAGTATAAATTTGGAAAAAAAATCCTAGTTTTATTATGGTAAATATGGTTTTACAAAAATGAATAAATAATGTTTGATTTCCTTATGTATCCGATTACAGAAGAAACCTGAATTTACACAAATCATAGGTGCCTGTATTGTCAACGTTTTATAAAATCAAATTATGTAAAAATGAGATAATGACTAATTTTGATAAATGTGCTAAGAAATTATGATACATTATATTAAAATACTGTACTCTTGGCCATTATATCTATTGTCACTACAAATTGATGAAAACATATGCGTTATGTATATTTTATTTATGCATATATCAGGTAATTGCAACTAAAGCTTCTAATTATCTCAAGCTCGGTCTGAATCGGAGAAGTATTATCAGTACTTTGTAATTGACCTGGCAAAACCCTATGCCCAGGGTCACTTTTTGTCTCATCATGTTTCTGTTGCTGAAAAGTATGTTTTATGTATGCTGAAAAACTCTTGGCGAAATCCGTGCATGCGTAAAGTGATTGAATAGAAATATCGAAATATTGTCTGCCTGAATAATGCTTGTCTATTGAGATAGTTGTCAATTATTCTGTTTTGATAAGGAAGAATCATTGTTTTCGTAAAAGTTCATATTTTAAAGTGCAAGTAGCATGCAAGACCATATTTTGTAATTATTGCACTCAAAATTGCCATTTATATGTTTGTAATTACTTTGTATTCTCTAGCACCATAATTATGGTTGCTTCTTCGGTTTATTTCCTTTAATAATGCCACTGGACAACATACACCGCTGTGACAACACTGCTCGCGCAGGAGACACCCAAAAGACAGCATGACTGAATGCACGAGGATTTAAATAGTAATGTAGGCCCAATGCATGAATGAATCCAATTGTGATCCAATTTCAAGAAGAGCAAAACATTGTCCAGCAACGTAATTGTAAACACTAACCAGTCATCTTTCTCCCTATCAGTCCTTGCAAAAAGGTACAAACGCTTCCCCGGGACTTTCATCAGCTCCCCTCCTACTGGGCAGAACATTTCTTCTTCCTCCATGCTCCAATCATCATCATCATCTTCGTGGGCATTTATATGCTCTGGCACCTCTGTCGGATAGTTTGCACTGGAGCAAATGCTGTTTTCACCATCGGTGGCATCGTCCGAATCTTTTGAATACATTTCCTTCTCCACGGCAGCAGCACTCTCCTCTGGCTCCTTGCAGCACTCACCTCCGTCGGTCGCCACGGGGGACGACGTCTCCTTCTCCCCATCCCAGGTGGCAAAGGTGGTGTTCAAGAGTGATCCCCTCCTCAGGATGATACAAATTGGATACTTCTTACTCCACAGCCTGGAATGTCAAATTTGAAGTTTGAACAGAGGTGTGTACGCATCTGGATGAAGAGAAAGAGAGAGAGGAGCTGCTGAGACTAATATGGGAAAATCAACATCCAACAGATGTTTCACTCTCAGGAGAAGAATCACATTGGCATAAGAGACATTTTAAAAAAGGAAAAAGTAAAGACAATGCTTTCAAGTAAGATGTAATGATAATATTTTTATTCTACCTTTACAATATACAGAATAACATATAGATAATGTTTTTCAAGGTAGAATTACATACTCCAGAGGAAGACCTGTTTTGGGGTTACCTTCAAGAAAGTACAGTTTGAGGCAGACAAAGAAGATTTGGTGCTTTCCCGGTGAATGATGTATGTGAAGTCTTCTCAGGTTCTCCACCGGGTCCCACGCAACAATCACTAGTCACCTGACTCCCGGAAAATTGTTTATAAGACTGCATAGAAGCAGTATTGGCACACATCAGCCCTGATGATGACCCTCGAGTCGAGAGTTGAAATGTTGATCGCAACGGAGCCCTTGACCCGGTGGAGAACCCGAGAAGACTTCACATATGCAATGTAAGAGTTATTATCTTGTGAGCTGGAAGATGGGATGGAGCACATAGGGAAGATGTATGCAATGTTCAAACTCATTCAAGTGAACTCCACAACTCCTAGATTGTTCAGCTTTCTGAAGGACCACAAAAGTGACAATCCCATCGGAACTAGTTATATCTTACATATCAAAACCATAACTAAAGTGTTCCGCTTTGAGTGTGTGTGATGGTATCCTTAGAAGCAACTAATCTTTTCCCAAGTGTTTCTTAGAACATATGTCCTAATGTTAACAGAATTCATGATAGTGCAGGCGAAGGTCTAGAGATTAGTGAACTATGTGCCTAAATGAAATTGTGTGTTTAATAGAATAGTTTCCTTTTCAAAGGAAAATGCAATGAAAAAACAGTCTAGTTGAGTTTCATGGTTTTGTGCCTTACTTTCTAGAATTTTTCCATTAAGGAAGACAAAATAGGTGAACTTCATAAATTTCACTAAATGAAAATTACTTCACAAGCCAGGTTTTGACAATTTGTGTATGTCATATTCAGGTCTGAAGTAATTGTCGCTAGGTGTCTAAACTTAAGTCACTAAATGAATGTTTCAGTGGAATTTATGAAGTTCACTTACTTATCTTTGAAATGGTCTAGTATTGCAATTTTCATTATCCTCGCTTTAACCATAAAGCAGTTTGTAACCAACTAAAAATGCTGTAATGAAAACTGGTCACTAGCAATAAATGCTTTACATGCGGAACTGTCTAGTTTATTTCATTTCTCTCTCATCCCTGTATTCGCCAAATGGGTGCACCGGGGTTGTCCCACAAAAACTGCCTCGTCCATTTGGGGGGGTGAAGTGAAATTTGTGGGTCAGGCTTCAGGATTTTCACTTCATTTGGGGGTCAACTATTAAATGATTGCCAGTCACTCACTCCCCATACACTGGACCTCAGTGGGTTAGACAAAAAAGACCACTATGCCCTCCTGTGGCAATAACTAAAACCAAAGGTGCGTTCTTCAAACCAAGTTTATCCAACAATAATTATTCTACAGTATTTGCTTAAAATATCTGTGTAAATGCTGAGATTATATGTATGTTATTTAACAAAATGAATGCAAAAGTAGCATGGGAAAAAAATATTTAAATTAAAAGAAGATCTTGCAATAGTCCCTTACTAATATCTTGATGGACTGAGATAGGGAAATTTGAAATAACTTGCCTTTTGCGAGCTAATCCATCAGGTAAGAGCACAACTAGGCAGTTTTTGATGTTATAATCCACCCAATGGCAAATTGGGGCTCTTAATGAAGGTGGCTCATACCACATGGCTCGACGGGGAATCCTGGTCCGTGTATAAGAGAGCCTCAAGAGATGTCCTTCAAGTCGCACAAGGGTTGGCTTGGTTGCTCCAACATTGTACGTATTGGGGTCATATTCATAGGGGTACTGATTCATCCAACCCTGAAAAAAAATGCTAGAGTATAGGCTCTTTGATATACTTACATAATTTTACCTGACAGAGTACAGGAGTTGGATAAAATAAATCACTCTGTTAACAGTGGTACATAATGAAGGTATAAGGTGTGCAATCACATCCAAGTGTCTATGGAAAGTTCAAAGACACTCTGACCACCTGCAGGCTTATCGTCGTGTGAAATGAGACAAGATGTACAAGATTTTATATAATATAAAAACACCTATACCTTAACCCTTTTAGTGCCATCCCCTCTATCACCTGGTATATGCAAAAAATGCCAGTGCTTTTTCGTGGAATTTGTTGATTTACACATTTAAATAATATAATATATATATTAATATAAATGTGTTACACATAATCGAATTTTTTTGTTTACACTCAAAATACTTTTAGAATAAGTAAAATATTTTATTTGAATTTTGAACCTCCTTGATAAAAAATTATTTATTAAACAAAGGTCGGGCCGATAGATGGGCCCATGGCACTTTTTGAACATACCCCTATATAGGTATGCCGATAGATACCCTGCCCCCTGGCACTATAAAAGGGTTAACATACCTTGGCTGTAGAACTGTAGCATTTTATTGTGGATAAGAAAGTTTTGATCAAAGACATGTACATTATCTATATATATTAATTTTGTAGTGAGTCAGTCAATCATTCTGTATCCATTTTGTTTTTTTCTGTCAAGTTTTAAGCTAGGAGAGTGAGGTTTGCTGCATTGAGTGTGGATTATCTGTCTTCATGATTTGGTAGTAGTTTTGGATATTTTGCAATTGATGGTGACTAGAAAAAGGAAAAAAAAGTGGCTTAAAAATTATCCTGAAGGGTATACAACCTCCCTTTTAGTAGCATTTTGTGATTCAATCTTTTTCATGGAGGATTAGGATGTGAGCACACACTATCATTTTGCAAAAATTGGTACTCTCCTAAGTCAACTACTAATTCAAATGAGTAAATAATTTAAAAATGAAAACTTTTTGCAGCAAAATAACTACTTGAAAGTTTTAACTCAGTTTTTCACTAAACTAGGCTCAATGTGTGACAGAAGGCAGAAATTTTTCTTTTATTTTTCGAACAATAATCACTCAATGAGGGTAGTATACATGTTCAAAAAATGGTATTCTCCTCAGACTACTAGAGTGAGTTTTTTTAAAATGAAAAAGAAAAGGAAACTTTACTCCAGCCAATGTATGAAAAAAAGTAAAAATGGCTCTGTGTCATAGAAGGCTGAATTTTTGCCCTCATCTTTTCAGCTATGACTACCTGATCAGTGGAGTGATTGTATCTCAGTAATAGTACTCTCCTCAGTCTACTACAATGAGCATTGCTCAGAGAAATAAAAAATATGAATTTTTTTACTCCAAATTGTTCACTTATATGATTCATAAACTATTCTAAAATTTGTTTTCATTTTTGAGAAACAAATACACTTCCGACTTGAGTAGAGCAAAATAAAGTAAAAACATCAAGTTCACCTCAAGAGAACCCCAGACAGTGACTGCCTGAAAAGTAGGCAGCAGGACTACTAGTAAATGATTAATTTAGCATGAATGTTTAAGACTACAACTGCAGATGGGGACACATTTGTCCCATTTCAAATTTTAATCAGGTATCTAAATATTTTTTTTAGAAGACTTGGTAGTTTTGTGGTTTTGATTATTCATAAAGTACTCCAGTATGAAAAAAATTGTCTGAAAAGGTTATCACATTACATTTGAGTCCACACTATGGGTCCTATTCAAAAACCCTTGCTCGCGTTTTCGAGTATTGGAAGCGACTCCCTCCTTCCTTTACTCTCACGTATGACCTCGACACTAGGTACATAAAGGCGAACCAGAAGCAACGTTGAAAACCCCTCGTCCGTCGTTCGAACTTACGCATGCAATCCAATGCGTAACACTCGGCATCAATGCAGTGCTGATCGGGTGTATGCTTCCCTCTCGGGGGGTGGGGGGAATAATTTGACGAGTAGGAAAGACTTCTTAAGGAAACATTTTTCACTCAGTGCCTCTCAAACCGCGCAATTCACCCGTCTAAAGAACAGCCCCTCTGCACCTCCCCCGCGTCGACTTGAGAGTTTACCTCCAGAATATAAGGAGTCGGCGTCCTCACCTCCTCCCTCCGCATTATTATTACATTCCCCGAAATAATACCCGCTGGTTATTTTACGAGAATAAAAAATCAGAAATCACCTTAGAGTTTTATCTACGTGTTTCAGATGTAATAATATAAGTCACATTTACAATACACATTTCCTGATTTATGTTTTTATTTACTACTACTAAGGAATCCGCGAACTGATTGAAATGGGGTGTCGATTCATTCTTTGATTGTTGAAACAGTTCCTTTATGCGTCTGCCTTTATTAAAGGTAATGAGTTAAAAAATAAACATTACGAAATCGTGCCCAGGACATTTCTGGTATACATATTCGCTGTACTGGTCAATAATCAGTCAATGTTTTTCTGGCCTGTGACGTGGCTACGTATAGCTTTACTTTAACACTTGGGATTACTAATAAGTTCCTTTACATTTGAAATGAAAAATGTGGAAGAGTGGTAATGTTAAAAATGTTAACGTGAAATAGATTCCGACAATTATGGGAGACACAAGCGGAGAATATCCAGAAAATATTACCAACGATTCGAGAGAAATCATGTCTATCATGTACAGAAAGAAATTACGTACCCCACGAATAAAATGAAGCAATTGTGGATTGCATTAAATGTGTTGCACAGTATTTCGTGAAAAAATATTCCACTATCTATATTATCATAACCAAGCATACTACGTAGTGACGTGCAATGAATGTATTTTACCCAAAGTTGTGCGAGAGACCCAGTCATCCACCCCGCACCTCTAATAAGTATTGCATAAATCGAAGGGAGAAGGGGTGTGGTTTTAAAATAAGGCCGAACACAGCCCTGAGGTAAAGGGGGGATAGCCCCCAAACCTCCCTCAGACTGGCGATTTCCGACTTATGGGACAATTTCAAAAAGAATCGTCGGTGAGGAAAACATGAAGG
>WURS02382775.1:0-17281 GCA_011762765.2 Rhinocypha anisoptera
GTAAACATTATATCTTCCGATTTAAAAGTTCACTAACGTAGGTATGCGGAAAGGTTTTCTCTTTCTTTGTCTGTACATTTTAGTATAAACATTATATATTAACCTATTTAAATATTCACATACGATAGTTTGGCAAAAGTCTTTCTTTGACAGTGAGCATTCTTCCACCTTGCTTTATGACGAGAGCATGCCCTAAGGTTATCTCGGGTTATCTGTTCTTCAATTCGGAACGACTGGAGTTCCACACATAGGTTCCATTCAGTTCGTTCCCACGTTATACAGTTCATTGTGGATAACCGCGAAAACGCAAAATGGCCCTAAATCCTGTAGAAGCTGCTAAGAAGGCGGCAGCGTCCCGAGGAGTTGTTGATTTTGTTAAGGTATTAATATAAAAATTTCTTTATTTAACCTCTTTATTCCTTATTTAATATTTGAACTTTCATCAGGATGGACAAATAATTGGTATCGGAAGCGGTTCTACCATTGTGTATGCAGTTGAAAAATTAGGTGATTGTTTTGTAGTTTTGTTGATGTTTCCGTGAATTTATGTTTCACTTAACAGCCATATGTTTTACAGCTGGAAGAGTCCGCGAAGAAAATTTGAAGGTGATATGTATTCCAACATCTTTCCAAGCGAAGCAATTGATTATTCAGAACAATTTAACATTAGGTGACCTCGAGACGAATCCAACGGTATGTTGATACCATGTTATTCCCAAATGTATTTCCTCTCACATTTCTTTCGTATATTCGTAATTGCTCACATTTTTATCGAAACTGTTCTTTTAGATTGACGTGGCAATAGATGGAGCTGATGAAGTTGACGATAGGCTCACGTTGATTAAAGGTGGAGGTGGATGTCTCACACAAGAGAAGATTGTTGCGTCCTGTGCCAATAAGTTCATTGTAATTTGCGATCAAGGGTAAGTTTATCAAATAACCGTCGCACCTAATCGTCATAGCTAATGACTCATTTAAGTTTGCCACCTTATAAAATAGAATACCATTTCAATAATAAAATAGCTTATATGAGCAATTTATGTTTATATTCACGTTTCCCCTCCCATGATATACAACCTTGACGTTGTGTAAGGTCTTGCTTGTTCTAATTACCCCTAGAGCTGAACTGGCGGGAGCAATGGTTTTCGCTCCTGTTAAGGTGCCGTGCCCGGCAGCGGGATAGTTAAATCTCCCGTGGCTGTCATCTCAATAATAAAGTTGATGAGCTCAGGCTTCACTTCTTGGATGTGAATTTCTATGGTTGGAATGAAGGATTTTACGTATTTTTCCACAGTTTATACTGTGGAACTGAAACTAAACACAAACTGTGGAAAATTACGAAATATCTTTCATTAATTGGATCTCAATAAATTCTTCGAGTACACGATTACGAAGTAGATAACGACGAGGACTGCAATTATTAGGATAGTGATGTGGAATGTAAGGTTGTTTTTGAGGTCAAAAAAGTTAGATAAGGCCAAACGAGGTGGGGAAAAGAAAAATAGATCTACTAGGAGGGATAGGTGGATACTGAAGTAATTGACGGTACCAGGAACATCATGAAGTGACACTGAAGATAATTGGGTTGATAGCTATAGGGTAATCTATGGTGAAGGGAAAGGGGGTCAGTGTGACATGATCATAGTTTTGAACAAGAAATTAGAAAAAAAGATGGTAAAATTGTTGTGGTTAGTCATAAGTTAGTTTTGTGTTGTCAAAAGTTTAGGGATAGAGTAATAGTAGTAAAGGCAACTTAGTTCTACTTCAGGTAGATATACCTTTGGGTGGTCACCAGGAGTAAGAAGTAGACAAGGGATTTGATCAGCTTGAAGAAGTAATATTATTAATCCTATATTTAGTAAAAATATTATATAGCGTTGTCAAAGATACACAGGCAACTCCATAAATTTGCTCTGGAAAAAATTTCATTCAATAGGACATTCACAAGACATCATTTAAAAATCACTAGTATGGTAATATGATTTGAGGATTAGCAAATAACCTGTTGTTTCTCTCTTAAAACCTTATATATCTTACTGAGAATAAAAACAGCACTTCTCTACAGAAAAATAATACTTTAATGTACAACGTACGTTTCAGCTCAATGAGCCATCCTCATTGTACCTGAGGATGGCTCATTGAGCTGAAACGTACATTGTACATTAAAGTTTTATTTTTCTGTGGAAAAGTGCTGTTTTTATTCTCAGTATGAATCTCTTTCACCACATCATGCCTGACTCGGTTAAAATTATTTAATAAGCTCTTTAGATGGACAAACACTAATTTGTGCCCTGCACTTGAAACAAATGTTATTTTCAATATAAAAATCATGTATTGATGGTATATAGAGATGAATTGGATGGACTCTCCCCAAATACATCTAAGTTAGTTGGGAATTTTTGCTGGGCTAGATTATTAATCATGATTTATAGGGAATAGAAATCCCAGCACTAGTCTAACCTTAACAAATGGCTGTTTTAGAGAAGATATTGCATGAAAGCTCCTTGTATTCTGATCTATCCTTCAATAGGAACCATGATACTTGTCCATGCCTAGGAAGAGTACAAAACATGAAATACTAACCATAGCAGTCACAAATCTATACCGCTTCTTGTATCTGTGTCATGATATTGTGTTTTCAATAAATTTCAATGGTCATAAAAATAACAACTAATACATTACCATAATAATGACTATGTCCTTATTACAGTGTCTTCACTTGTAAAAAAGGTCAATACAAATAAAAACTAAAAAGAAAATCTAGTTGTCGTATATATTAAGAAACTGAATAAAATTTTAAACTTCAATAAACTACAGAGACAAAAAAATAATACCACAACCATTAATAAAGTAGTTATCTGCAAAAAGGTAAACAAGAAATCTATCACATCCATGGACGGCTAAAAAAAGCTATATATTTAATTCCTAAGTGTAAGTTTGATCAGATTAAGCTGTTTTCGTATAGGTATATCACTAAAAGTCATGGTGACCATGGATTTCAACCATGCTGCATCTGTTACGTTCGTATTCGTAGTCATTTTTCATTTCACTGCATTATTTTGTTTTAAAGTTACTTATGTCTGTGTCTATGTAATCCTGAACTATAACTTAGTATTCATATGAAATGCTAGTATTATTTAGTAATATATAGTTAACACTAACAAAAAAATACTTTTTGAGTTATTTCTTAAGGTTCCTTGTGCTCCTAAATCCAGTCATTAAGTCAATAAATTATTATAACGCAAACAAAAGTTTAAATACACATATGGAGATACATCTCACAATGAGGGAGATTTTAACAATCAGCATGCCTGACAAAGTCAAGAAAGGAATGAGAGAAAAGGTTGGCTTTTGACAATTGTTTTTTTTTAATTTAAAAAGAATGTCTATTGCTAAAAGCAGTACATCACAACACCTTTGCAGAAGTGTTGTGAGAGCCTAATTGTGTTCAATGTTAATTATAAAAGTTACACAAATGGGAAAAATAATTAAAAATGAAATATCTCAGTACTTTTTTCTTCATCCTTTACTTGATAAATTCATTTCAGTCTCTAGCTAAATAACATATCATTAAAAAGAACAATAAGCATAGGAAGCAGGGGTAAATGAAAGCAAAAGAATTTTTTTAGCAATGAATTGAATGCAGCATATGAAACGATCACAGAGTTCCCAAATTTTGCATCCCTCTTATAATTGTTACTGTCACTGACAATAAATGTGTCATAACGCATAACATTTCACAGTGTCATAACAAGGGTTGACACATATGATAGTCAGAGGATGTTCCCCATATATTTTTAATAAGGATTGGTCTACCACTTTCAGTGGATAAATTAAAGCTCGTCAATAGTTTTTTCACCCTGAACTCTGAAGGAAAGGATATGCCAGATAATCTGAAAAAAATACATATTTTTACAACATAAAAGCCCAAAATAGCAATAAATAAAAATTAGTGAATAAGTCCATTTTAACAAAATATAACAAATATTCATCAGAACTGTAACATGCATATATGAGACTAACTTAAATAATTAAATATGATCACCTCTCAAACTTGAGTATTTTCTTTGATTGTTCTTGATTCCATGCATACTACATTGAGCAGCGGAATGATTAACACATTCATTGTCATGCATGAAAGAGATTTTTTTCATGATGGAAGAAATAAAATAAAGATAGTAGGTGTTACTTGAAAAAGGACCCATAACAGAGATTGTGAGGACACTAAACCAACAATTTCCCTGGCTAATTGGCTAATCTTGCAACAGCAGCAGGGGAAGGTTTTTGGTGTGTCGCTACAGTAATAAACTGAATAGAAGTTTGTATAAATGAATTTGCTGTTTGTAATTGATGAATTAAAAAAAGGCATTACTTATGATGTTTTTGTGACAAAAGTGATTATTATTGGTTGTTAAGGGCACTCAAAAGCATGCCCATTCAAAAATCTGTTCGTTTTATGCATTACTGCATTACCTAATGTAAAAATAAATTTCTAAAAGAAGAGAAGTGCATATGTAGCAATTCAACTCCCAAGTGCCAAAAATCAATTAACAAATAAACCCCCAGAATAATGAGAAAATGCTTCAGAGGAAGAGGAGACATGAAACACACATATACAATGTGTTGTTACATATGTATCTTAATCACACACAGAATAAATGAAAATATGTATGAACAACTGGCTTGTACAAATCATTTTCCAGCATTGTCTTCTCTAATCTTTTCATAAGTTTTGTAACATAAGGATTTTTATGGGACACATGGTTTAACTGAATTTTAGATACTTGAAAGTTGACTACTGTATAGAGCCAATCCTCAAGATATGTCATTGAGATTAGAGGAAAAAAAAGCTTTGTAGTTCTCACAGGAGAATTTTTATTATATCAAAACCGGTTTTGCCAAGTAGTTGACATCATCAGTTGATGAGGGCCACTATTTAACTGACAAAACTACAATTGCTGTGATTAAATAAAAATTCTCCTGTGAAACAGATAAAATTGTATTTCCTCTGATCATAATGTGGTAGTAGTAGTATTTTTGTTTATAGGGTGAATCGACAACTATGGTCATTTAGTACCTCTTTAAATCATAGGAAAAACCCTCTATTGGACAAACACAACACCCAATATTCTGGGAGGGACTCGAACCTGTGACCTTTGGGTTAGCCAGCAAGCATGCTACTCCCAGGCTAATCTAACCAACGTAATGTGGTTTTACCCAGTTGAGCCAAAATTGATTGATTGACATTAATTTTTAAGCAAGTTGCAGATTTCATGAGCCAAGCGAATGCTTATTCAAATGCAAAAAATTCCATCATGCCTATTCTTCCCTTAATCGTAACTTATATTTCTCAATTTTCCTTCAATCAATTCATTCAATTTCAGTTTCCCATCACCATTTTTCATTTCTTTTCCTATTCTCACTATATATTATTCCTAATTTAAGCACTTTTCCCAGCCTATAATTGATGATTCCCAAAGTTTCCACTTGCCGCTCACTGAAAAAGGACTACAAAAATAACTTCACCCTCTAAATACAATAACAGAGTTTTCATCTGAAATTCCACACTTGTGTAAACCCCAACTATTAATTTATGATTACAAATTTTTTTAAAATAAAAGTCCTATAGTCTGAGAAGTGTCCCCAAACTAATAAAATATTATTTCTGTATTCTAAAAAGTCTGATATCCCTCCAACACTCTGGAAAATCCTTATATAAGTGACACATCAAATTGAAAATAACAAAGGATTACTTTGAATGGTTAAATGAATACATATACATTCCAAGTTATATTAAGAATGAGGCTATATTTAGAACAGTACAGAAATTAGTTAATGCTGAATTAGGATACATTCTGCCTATCTGTATTTTTTTAGAAAATTAAATGCAGAATACCACACGAGTTGAAAGCATTAGTTTATAGTACATAGACTTCTGAATTTTCAATAGTTGTAGTTTTTTATTGATGCAGTTTCTCAAGATTAACTCCATAGGGGAGCCAGATATTTTAAAATATTTATTTTCCCATACATTGAAACAATCACTAAATGTTTCATAATTTGCAATATCTTAATGAGCATTGGTCCACATGTTTTTGGATCAAAAGTAATAGATCCTTGTGAGTCAAATAGAAATTATGAGAATTCTGAAAGTTATTTAATTGCATAGTACATAGTATAGTATTTTTGTTTTATAGGGTGCATCAGCAGCTATGGTCATTTAGCACCTCTACGAATCATAGAGAAAACCCTCTATTGGACAAAAACAACACCCATTCCCTGGGAGGGGACTTGAACCCAAGACCTTTGAGTTATCTGGTGAGCACACACTACCCCCAAGCTAACCTGGCTTACTATTTCATTTCTTCCTAACTTGCTGGCACTGATGAGGCACTCCAATATTATGGGACATCCAATTGTAATACAAAAAGGAACATATGATCCTATGAAGCTAGCTATTTTTATCACTGTGATGAAAAAACATACATAATGAATTTAACAGCACACACTTGTATAAATACTGAGCGCAAGCCAGAATCACTGGATCAGAGAGCTGAATAGAATGATATTTTTCATAAGAAATTAATATTACTTAAAATGAACACCTGAAGCATTTTCCTTTCACAAAATCGTAGGTCCACCCAATACCATTACTAATTGGGAGTAATGGGTAAAGCTAAATGTTCAAATTTAACAACATATGCCAAAGACTATACATCATTGTTCAATTTCTCTTCATGGCTAGTAAAGTAAATTTAATGAATTTATAATGACATCAATGATATGAGATTAATTCAGAAATCCAGCTCTTCCAGCATGCACAAGTATAGTGATGCTTCCTGCTATTGGACAAACAATTATGGTTGGCTGAAATGATATGCTATCAAACACCATGTAAAAAAATAAAACCTGTGCCATTTACATTTCAGGTCTTGGATAATACTGAAAGTCACTTGAATTCTTAGATTTTTTCACTACTCAGCTAAACAATCATTAAAAAATAATGTTCAATCAAAAAAATTATTTTGGCCAAAATAATCGACAAAAATTCATTTTGTCTAATTTGGCCATTTAACAGATTACAGATATGATTAAGAATTCAACAACCACCAACTCAAGTAAGCAAATTAAAATTAAAGTTACTAATAATGGTACCCAATAACAAGACAGATGGCAGAAGCTACCAATTACAATGGTCACTACGACAACTGCATGCAAAATTAAAATGTCACCAAGAGTACAATCCCTGAGGAAGTTTTACATCTAAGTGATGTTAAAAGATATGTAATGATAACCTAACAATAAGATGAGAATAAACTGCTACTTTCATCCGTTGAAAGAATCAGATACCATTCAGGGAATAATGCAAATAACCCAAAGGTCAGATATAGCATTTTTGCATTCAACATGGATGACATGAAGTGGATTTACATGCACAATTACATTAAAGAAAATGAAAATAATTAAATTTAACCTAAGTAGGTGGTTTGAAACAGTAGCCAGAAAGTTTAATAAAAATGAATCATGATTATTTTCACTGGAGATTATGTATACACTAAGGTAACATCAGTGATCTGGAATGATTGCCAGAAATTTAGAGGCCATCACAAAAATAATACAGTGACTGGGATAAGGCTTTTGTGACAAAATGTGAAAAGACCTCCCACAAGAAAAAGCATTCAAATTTCAACCGAGACATTTATATGAAGTTCCCAAGAAAGAAGCTCATATACAAAATTAACAAGTCCTGCAGGTGATTCTATTATTGAACTTGATTCAAAATTCTTAATGCAAAATTATGGTATTGATCCATAAAGTCTTTATCAATAAAGGTGATTTACAATACAGCAGTATCTGCATTTTTTTACCAAAGCAGGAGTTCATGGTAAAAAATATTTATGATTTTTTAAGATATCAATCATGTGTGGCACTCAGTCTTGCATTAGAGTTGTGGAGAAGACCTGAGTAGTGTATTACAAGTTTCAAACAATTGTAAGGTAAGTAGACGACATTTCTGAAGTCCTAATTAAATTTACGGTTGTGTCTAAGTGGAATGATTCAAACTTAAATTCAACATTCTCCTAAATCTTAAATAGTTTTATAGGAAATTGAGACTACTGCATTTTCATTTGCATGAAAAATCCCACTCCTTGTGAAGATATTTCACCGTAAAGCTACTGCAAAAGACAATATGCATTTTACCAAAATTTAAAGTCAATCAGAAATTCATAAAAAGCAAAACATCATTCTCTTCTTAAAATTCACAGTTACAAACTAAATAGAATGCTTTATCTATTCAGGAACCAAGGGTCCAAACAGTCAAATAAGCATGAAAATTTGAGAGTTTAATTGACAGAAACCAAAGCACCAAAAGGGAAAGGTATTTGAAAAGGAAATAGTACGCAGTTTTAAGATAAAGTTCATCATAGAGTACATGATAAAAGTAGTAAGAATTTTGGTCACATTGTATAAGTCTATGTGCATTAAAAACAATGGATGTTCAGAACATAACATTATCAAACTTTCAAAAAACAGTTGCATAAAATCCAGAAAATCACTAATAAATGGACCAAAAAAAGATAAAAAATATTATTAAATAGAATAGTTTAAAAAGATAGAATATTTGGAATATCTAACCCGATTACTAATAACAGGGTGGATGAAGTAAATTGATGATACAGAAAATTTTCTGTAATTTCAACAACACAGAAACAAATACAGCAGTCAAAACAGAGAAAATAGAAATTCCATATCAGTAGTTCTGCAACTTTAAGCATCTTGGTGATACAGTAGTAAGCACATGATTGCAGCTTAGCATTTAAGGTCATTTAAACATGTAAAATGACAGGAAATAAGTTCATCTCAGTGAAAAAGAAGTACAAAATCATATCATCCCTTCATATCTGAATGAAAAAGTCTGGGTCCCTGTTTTAAACAACCTTATGACAAGCTTGATTAATGCTGAAAATAAATTCAGTTCCTGAATGTCTGCAACAACAAGGTTTATTTATTATGTCTCTCTTGAATTTATGAAATAAGAAGTTTTAAGTAACTGAGATATTTGGAAACAACCATAAAACTTTTTCTACTTAAGCAGAATAAATTTAGTGCTAATTAATGAGGGTCTAAACCTCAAAAATAAGGATTCCTAAAAAATTCTCAATGATAAATTTCTTTAAAATATCACCATATAAATGTCGAACACAATCAGGTACAAGAGAAAATAAATAAAATATAGCATTCTCCTGTAGCTTTGTGTAATATTTGCCTAAATGCCAAATTTTCAAATCAATACACGTGAAAAAATTAGCAAAACATGAAATAATTTGAGTAGTCAATTTTACAAAAATGTGTACACACATACCCCACTAAGAAAAATGAACACATACAAGACATGGATTGCATGAGGTTATGAAAGACAATCACGGATAAAATACCAAGGATACATATTAGCAAGAGATCTTTTACAAAAGTTTCAATCTTTACCTTGGTTACAAGCAAATATCAACAGTGGATCCATCAGTATCCATATACAGAAGACATGGCTAATACTAGAAGAAGTCTTTTTGAAGCCATGGGAACAAAAATAATGCTCTAAATTTGATAGAGCTGAAGCTAGAAACCACCTGAAGGTTTCATTTTTCTTCCAAACTACATAAAAATAATTACTTTTGAGGGCAGTAATTCATTCATTCTTCCATTCTACACACTATACATAGATGACAAGTGACCCACAGGTCAGAGACCTGTCTCAAATAGCTCTGCTTCCCTGGCTTCCTCCACAACAGCTGACTTCTCCACTTGGGATGTAACCTCTTGACTGACCTCCCCGTTCACCTTCCCTTCATTAGTGGCATTCTTTTCATCCACCGACTTACTCACCACCTTGCTCACAACGTCTCTCTCTTCCCTCCTGTGGCTCCTCTTTGGGCCATTTGATGGACCGTGCACAACTTTCCTTCCACCTACTGTCTCGCCTCTGTTTGAGGCTGCCTTACCCCTCTGTGGCTCTTCTCCGTGGCCACCCCGTCCACCACTGGAACTACTTCCCACCACCTCCTCATCAACATACTCCCCCACCACATATGCCACGACTGAGGCATGGTCCAATTTCCCCGGAACCGACGCCAACCTCTCACATACCTTTCTCCGACGACCACGCTGCTCAGCCCTCCCAAGCGGTACACTGGCAGAGCCGTCCCCTTCATCCATGTAAAGCTCTGGGTCCTCGAGAATGTGCCGCTTGGCGGCAGTCAGGCGGGTTGCAAAGTCCACCAAACGGTGGCACAGGTCGACGGCATCCGGCCCTTCATCTGGCGTGCCCTCGCCCGATACTCCGTTGACAAGGAGGTCCTCCATGCGTAAGAGGGTGAGCGCATGCCTTTGGTGGGCCTCCACCATCGGAAGCTTGGGCCGACCGGGGCCCGTCTCGCCGACCACATTCCCCGTGGACTTTGATGTGGGAATGGAACCCTCCCCATGAACACGTAATCCTCCCCTGCCACTCCTTTTCACACCTTCTGGTTTACCTCCAAGACCTTCAGTGACAAATATCACGTAAATAAATGTTCCGCCACATCTTCAAAAATAAAAAAAGGTCCTGTTTCAAAAGAATCAACTCACTCAAAATAATACAGGCAAAGATGGTGATTAAAGTGGAAGCTATGTTTCCCAGGTGGATTACATGATTGACTACTTATTGTAGCAAGATACACTCCAAGCCTTTCTACATAGCCAACTTTTGATTCAATATTTTTTTAGGAGAAAGAATTTGATGATTAAAATGCCAGAAAGAAAACTAAATTACACATGATAAAGAAATTTCTAAGCATTGCTACTTAAAGGTTTTTGTAGTACAGGAGTTTCTTTGTGAAAAGGTCAAATATATGCGATACGAAAAATTTTATAGCACTATCATTCTTTGTTAACTGCTTGTGTTTGCAATAGTTTGTTGAATGATGATTCCATTGGATCAGTAATATAATACAATATAATATTTCTAGTCATTGATTAAAGATATGAATGCACTTTTTTAAAAATTCAATGCCTAAAATATATGTATATTATTTGGAATAGATTATTATCATTTCCCAGTTTCAGCTCTATCTTTAGGTTTTTATCACCAATGATTTTCCATTATTTAATATTAGTGAATAAAGGAAGCGCATAAAGAAATATAGTGTGCTTGGCTACTGAATCTGAGCCAGAGTTAAATTTCAGGTGGCACCTCTAAACACTTTATGCAAAATACAAGCCAATGATTTTCCAGGTACCAAATAAACCTGGGAAATCAAGAAAGGAACTGGCCTCCTACCCTGGTGTGTGACCAACACTTGACAAAGTACTAGGTGAGGATCACACACAACCATTAAAATAACATAAGGATTGATGACTATGGTGTTTGGCATTCTGAACTGTAACTAATTACCTGACAACATTCAGCTAAAATGTCATCATAGAGTTTCAAACTTTTTCTTGGTATTCAGGCAGGCCAAATATTTTTTGCAAGTCTAAATTTTTGCATTGCATGATAAAAAAGATCATAACAATTTTATTTTTAAAAATAAGGCATCATCAGTCTAGATAAGTCATTTCTGGTTGTCAATGGATCACTGAGAATGACTACTGACAATTTCTGTCACAGCAAGGATGTATGCAAAATCTTCATAAACATGTCAGAAAATAATTACATAGAGTAGCAAATTTTATTCTTACCTTTTGAAGGAGATGAACCGGCAACTGGATTTGGTACTTCAACTTTAGGAATGGCAAACTTCCCCACTACTGGATCAAAGTTATCAGATACTCCATCAGATGTAAGGAACACAACATCACCAGCAGAAGCGATAGTCATAGAGCAAGTCAAGTTGTTCAGCTCTGGGTTTAGCCCATCAGCTGGGCCCAGGGCACCTAATGCATCTCGCATGTCCCGCATGCAGTTGATGTCATGAGAGCCTAAGAGAATTACAGAAAATTAGGCCTTGAAACTAAACTTCCAACTACTCTCTAACTTTGGCTTCTCAATATCAATTTACCAGCATGGGGTTGAACAATGTGAAAATGGAAAAATTACCTGTGGGATATTCTAATTGCTTTTTATAAAAATATTGGTTACAACGACATTCTGAATACAAAGCCTGACTTGTTAACATGAAACATAATTTTTCCAAGCCTTCAAGAAGTTCCCTTATTATTACTCCTTAATACAATGTTTATGAAAGGTGAAAAAACACAACCAATTAACCTAAATTTAGGAAGACATCAGTAGAATTCACAATTTATTTTCCAGCAGAAGTTACCACAAGATTTACTACCTGTACCTAAAATGCTTATTTCATGGAGCATGTAAAAGATCAATTTGGTAATCATCAATTATTTCCTCTCAAGTGAACCACTTCTTGTGCTGAAAAGGATCCCTTTTAATATTTAATCATTGTGACAATTTGCTGCTATTCCTTTGGGATGATGATTAGTAGTCTACCTGTAAAGGTGAGTATTTGATAAACTCGAGAAATAACAAATGTGTGCCGAATAACAGATGTCCTTCTTCAACACCACAAATTTCTTAGCAATTCTTTGTTTCTTCTTTAAGAAGAATAATTTAAGGTGCAAAGTTAATCCTTAGAATGACCCCCTAGGAGTGAAAAAAAGCTTATTTTAACATTTCAAGGACTCGATAAATGCAGGAAATTTATGCACTACTACTTTCAGTAATATGTTATATGATTTTCATATATAAGAGATGGGATTTGACTTTAAAGGTAAAAAACAAAAGAGCAATTTATCATAACAGTCTAATAAAGCTGGTGGATGAAAAAATTATTCCCTGGACAACATTTAACTACTCTACAGAGTAAACATCAACTTCTCCTATCAGCTTTTTACCAAATATGTTTAATAATGTAACCATTTCATAGAGAAAAAACATTTTTATTTTATAGAATCTAACTATTCATCTCCTTTGCTAAAAAAAAACAATATCTGGATGGAAGAAGAATAAGGTTCAAGAATAAATTAATTAATAGTGATTCCTCAAATAAATTCTCATGAGCAGATTAGCTCTACTGTCTCTCCATAGACTATGATCTCAGCATGGTGGAAGGGCTTGAGACTCCCAATGTCCCATAGAGCTTCATTGGCAGGAGGAATTATTTTTGCTCCTGGTAGGGTCACCCATGAAGGGTTGTCCACACAGTGCCTGCTTCTCAGTGAGGCAGCTGAAAACACACCTGATCCCCAGAGGGGCAGCCAGAAAGCGATGGTGTCATGTTAAAACACTACTGAGGAAGCAAGTAGAAAGCTAATTCAATTATCTATTTACAAGTAAAACTATGAGAAGCCAAATAATGAAATTGAATTCTGGCAACTACAGGGCTCAGCCAAGCCCGGGGAAGGTACCATGATCGGCAGAAGAAGAGGCAAGTCTTCTCAAGTAATCCTTGTGATACCATCACTATAAGGATAACGAAGAGGACTGCAATGATTAGAATAGGGATGTGGACTCTAAGAACGATGCAGAGGTCATCAATATATTCAATGTAAAGACAGAGAACATCTAACTCAAAATGGAGAAAGGAAAAATATATGTTCTGGGGCTGAGTGAGGTAAGATGAAGAAATACTAGAGATTATTGGAGGGATGGAGGAGTAACAGAGGATTAGGGTGATCTGTATCACAGGAGAGGAGAGTCAGCATGGGGTAGCCAAATTTTTTAGCCAAAAATTAAGGAGGGTAATCAATACTGAACAAAGTTATTGATAAGGTAATAATGGTAGATAATAAACTGATCTATATATTTTAATTTTGTAGTGTGTCAGTCAGTGGTGCCATATCCGTTTTGTTTTTTTCTCTCTCAATTTTTGAGAAAAAAAGAGTGAGGTTTAGTGCATTATTATGGCAACCGTGGCAACTATAAGTTTTAAATTTACTTCCAACATTCCTCCTCAATTTCTGTATATATTAATTTTGTAGCATGTCAGTCAGGCACGCCATATCCATTTTGTTTTTTTCTCTCCCAAGTTTTGAGGAAAAAGAGTAAGGTTTGGTGCATTGTGTGTGTCTTCTCTGTCTTCATGATTTGGTAGTAGTTCTGGGTTTTTGGAAATTTTTCTTTTATATTTAAACTATAATCACTCGATGAGCATAGTATACATGTTCAAAAAATGGTACTTTCCTCCGACTACTAGAGCAAGTTTTTAAAAAAATGATAAAGAAAAGGAAACTTTACTCCAGCCAATGTATGCAAAAAAGTAAAAATGGCTCTCTGTGTGATAGAAGGCTGAATTTTTGCCTTCATCTTTTTTGCTATGACTACCCGATCAGCTGAGTGACTGTATCTCAAAAATGGTACTCTCCTCGGTCTACTACAGTGAGCATTGCTCAGAGAAATGAAAAATATGATTTTTTTTAAATCCAAATTGTTTACTTATATGTTTCACAAACTATTCTAAAATTTGTTTTCATTTTTGTGAAATTATACACTAATTTTCCACTACTCCCACTAAAGTAAAAACACAAAATTCACCTCAAGAGAACACAGGACAGTGACTTCCTGCAAAGCAGGCAGCAGGTCTGCTAGTCAACAAATTTAATTCTAGTCCAGGTGTATATCCTTATAGAGTGACAAAGTGATGGACAACATACCCGGCAGAAAGAATATTTAGAGATGGAGGACAGGAATAATGTAATGGGGTAAAAGAGAGATGGAAAGAAATTCGTTGAATATGGTTTAGGGATAAGAAAAATTTGTAGGAAGAAAGTGGAGTTTTGTAGGATAAGGGATTTGGTAGTATAGAACATGTGACTCAAACACCACAAGGGATCCATGGGCACTTGCACGCCACTGGGAGAGACAGGGAGATAAAAGCAAGATGACACCATGGTTAGGCATAGATTTGGGAAGGGTTTTAAATTGCAAAAGCTACTCATTAAAAGACATGGACAAAGACCATAATTTGGTTGATAAATTATGTAAAATTCAAGAGGATTAAAAAGAGCAGGAGATTACAGAAATGTAATCTAGTAGCTTTGACAGAAACAAAGAGGAGAGAGTATCAAGAATCAGTAGCTACATTTCTAAATTATGGTAACCAAAGTAGGACAATGGAACAAAGATGGGAAGTTCTTAAAGATGGAATAACGAGAGATGCCGAAAAAGTAATAGGAAGAGTCAACCAGAAGTAGTAGCTTATAGGGTGCTTTGACAGTTATGGTCATTTTGCATCTCTTCAAATCTTTAAAAAAAACCCATCTGGACAAACACAACACCCATGCCCTGGGTGGGACTTGAACTCAAAGACCTTTGAGTTAGCCAGTGAGCACACTACCCCTAGACCAACCTGGCCAGCATTAACCAGAATAGAATTAAAAAGCCATGGGTTACAAAGGAGATGATTAGAAAGATGACAGAGAGCAGGTAATGTAAAGGCATCAGTACAGAGTAGGGTAAAGAGGAAATACCAAAAGACAATCAATTGAGGAGAGAGATTAAAAGGGCAAAGAAGCTGAGAATGCAAAGGAGGATTGTTGGAAAGAACAATGCAAGTGCTTGGAAAAGTTAGCAGTGAAAGATTGGAGCACTATATAGGAAAGTTGAAGCCTTGTCAGGAAATTGCTGCTATATGAGATAAGTGAAGACACTAGTAGAACGCAAAGGATAATAAGAGGAATAAGGCATGGGGTGGGAAATATCGTATATATGCAAAATTACTTAAGGGTTTAAGAAAAGGAGAAAGGAAGACATTTTATGAGTTAATTTTAGGAATTTAGGATGAAGGAATGAGGCCAGGAAATTTTGCTATGCTGACATTAATTTCAATTCCAAAGAAAAAAAAGCAGATGAATGTGAAGACTATAGGACAATTAGTTTGATTTCATGTGTTCATTTCAAGTTAGTTCTAAGAATCATCCGTAAGTCTGGAGGGAAGGGCAAATGAATACCTAGGTGAAAAAAGCATTTTTTAAAATTCAATTTTTGACAAATAAGAATTTATTTTCTTTTTTAATGGTCAACTTGTCCAGATGTAAGTGCTGCATCCTGCATAAAATGCCATAGTTGCAAAAATAAGTACTTTAACCTTGGTGAAAATCTCTCGGGTTTCCCACTGGGTCAGGTTTTCCATGGTCTCCTCCAACGTTTCTATGTGCGACTAGCCCATCATCTTCAGGGATTCGGGAATCCAAGTGCCATTCTGTCCAAATTTGGCCGTTTATATAAACCTATTATTACAATCAGGTAGCTGCTGACAGGTGGGCCATCATGGCCTGATGTCGGCATCTCCTGATTGGTCGTTCCTTGTCTCTGATTGTTAGGAAGTGCTCCCAAGTCTTGCTGATGCTTAGCCAGTGTCTCGGTTGATCATCTTTTAGTGAAGCCAGATCTGGATGGCTTCCTTTATGATTCGATCCCAGTATCCGTGAGGTCTGGCAAGGAGCTTCGTCTCCTCCCAGGAAATCAAATGATTTTCCTTGACATTATGTTCGGCCACGGCTTACTTGTCTAGTTGACCCAGTCAGAGGTGTCTGTGACGTTCTTTCAGTCGTGTCTGGATGGTTCGGCCCATCTCTCCAATATAGATTTCACCGGATTGACAGGGTATTGCATAGACCCCTGGAGTTTTAAGTCCAAGTGGGTCTTTTGCCTTCACCAGCTGGAGTATCAATTTCATCTATGGCATGTGAATGGATTCCTGGGTCCCTAAAGATGATGAGCGAGTCGCACATCAAAACGTTGGAGGAGGCCATGGAAAACCTGACCAGGTGAAAACCTGAGAGATTTTCACCAAGATTATTCGCCAGGAAAACACTAGATCATAGAAGTACAGTAGAAGTCTGCTATAGCGAGTGATCGTTTTGCATTAGTTGGTCCACATGTTAAAACATAGGGAGTTCCACCGGTTATTAAGAGTGATCACATCTGCACTATCGCTATAGCGAGTAGATTTTGCCGTGGTTGCTGTTCGGGTTGCATAACTCGCAGGATTTGAACACTCATTACATTGTCATGCCTTGCGAATCTACATTGTAAGGAAGGCTTTAAGAGAGACTTTGTGGTGGTTTTACGAGAGGAGACTTTGTGGTGGCTTTACGAGAGGAGACTTTGTGGTTGTATGCCACAGACTTTACTGGGGAATGACTCAACAACTTATCTTGGAATCAGTGCTTGTCTATCATTTCCTGCAAGTTGTTTCAGTAGTGATTACCATGTTTTTCAGAGGCTCTTTGCAGTTGCTACAGTTAGGATGGAGAAGAAAAGAAAGGCCTTAAATTTAGAAACGAAATT